>JAVJIX010000022.1:4290000-4292500 GCA_036785185.1 Paratrypauchen microcephalus | reverse complement strand
GGGACACACACGTCACTCCACACGTCACTCCACACGTCCTCACACATTCGCACAGAGTGAACAGAGCGCACCTTAGTGGCCACGTACGGCACTGCGTCCTTCTGTCCGATGGAGCCGACCAAACTGGACACATTTATGATGTTTCCCTCGCGCTGACGCAGGTACGGCAACGCCAACTGGACAAAAAAAAAACGCGAGAAAGAACGTGTGAAGGACAAAGGACGAAAACTCACTTTGAAGACAAAAAAATGTGACCCACCAAATAGGACACATATGATCCCAGAGGCGTTTTGAGTTATTATCCAGATTCTAAGCTTTCCAATGATGTCTTACACATGAATATCTGACCATATTTGAAGAAGTTGTCGCTATTTGAATGCCCTGAAAAAAGCTCGTGAACTTTCCTCTCTTGAGCCCTCCTTTCCTAATTTGCATGACATTAAGCTAAGCCCTCCCCCATCATGACATCACTGTGGTGTTCATGTCCAGTCAGGTCAGAATCATTGAATAATTTAATAATACACAGGATAATATGTTAAGTCAAAGTTTACTACAAAATTCTCTTGATGTAAAGTAGGTCTGTCAGTTTAACACGTTAATTAGGGGTGGGGGGGTGCGAGTGAACAATTTTTCCCGAGGAGCGGGGACGCAGCAAATTCGATGCTTGAATTGCGTCGAATTGCGTGTTGAGAGCCCTGTTTGTCTAAAGAGCAAACTTAAACTACAAAGCAACTAATGAGAGTTCTATAAATGAATTTATTACCTGATGGTTCTCAGTTTGTTTTATCATCACCGCACTTTGTCAGTACGCGCTGAGAGGGGCGGGGAGGAGGGACCGGGGCGGGGGGGAGCGGGACATTTTTAACGGATTCATGTAAGAGTCTGGTTAATGCACCGGGCCCGCGGCTCACCGCGGGCAGTTCGGCTCTGGGCCGCGCGTATTCCGCGCGTAAGCCGTCGGGGGGGACACGTTACGCACAGACGGAGACACCGGGACCGGAGTCGGTGCGTCTCAGAGGAGACATGGCACCGGGACTGAGGCTCAGGACGTGCCCGGGGGACGGCGCGTCTGCTCCGGCCTCCGCTCGGACCGTGCGCCCGGAGCAGGGGGAGTTTTTTTCGCTGAAAACGCGCGGAGTCTGCATAAACTAAGCCACACAGACCGATTTTCTGGGCACAAAAAAAAAGAAAAAAAAAAGAAAGAAATCAGCGTGAGAAATGCCATGTGTGGCGTGTGAGCGTGTGAACACGTCGAATTGCATGTGTCACACTCTCAAGCGTGAGCCTTGAGAGCCCTGAACAAGGCGATCAACAAGAACGCCATGATTTGGTAAAAAAGAATTTTCCGATCACTGAAGCCGCTCCAGCCTGACGGATCATTTGAACGCTAAACACATCCAGACAAGTTCAGGGATGAAAGTGCCAAGGCATGAAAAAAGCCCCCCCCCGGAGGTAAAAAAAAATCCAGGGGGGGGGGGGGGGGGGGGTGACTTTCAGCTTTTTGCAAAACTGTGTGGGGGTGCAAAACTGTAATAAATAGCAATAAATAGCAATTTTTAAACATTTGTAGTGGTTTTTATTTGAAAGTTGGTATCAAAACACGGCACTGACCCCGATTTTGCGACATCAAAGTCTGATAACGCAGCTCGGGGCGTGCGGTGTCCGCAGCACCAGAAGAGCACACAAGCTCGCGCGGCCCCGCACACATGTACAAGTTTAATACGAGACATGTACTTTTGTTTCTGAATACAGGACGATTACATTTTTCAACGGACGGTTGGCAACCATAAACACAATTATACATATATAATACACACCCAAAATTTCAACGTATTTGGGAAAAAAAAAAAAAATACCACACGGCTAAAAAAAAGCGGAACTCTTTCATCCCTGCAAGTTCCATCGTTACCGGTGATAGAGCGAGTGTGAGCGCACTTCACCAAACCACCAAACCACCAAACCAACACACCACGCTGGAGAATTTGGGAAACGAATGAGCAAAGAGACCACAGGAAAAACTCTCTCTCTCGTGAGATTAAAATGCGATTAATGCGATTAATTTATTACAAATCCTGTAATTAATGAGATTATTTGTTTAATGTAAAGTCGTTATTGTTTAAGTCGTGTTGTTCACCACTGCACACAGGTGTCGGTCTTCTGAGGAGGCCACGATGGACTGAGATGTTCCTGCACGAGTGAACACTCAACAACAACTTCACTGATGTTCACTTTTATCTGCAGACTGAACAAATCCCACACTGGAATAATAATGTCATCACTAATCTGAGACTCACGGTGTCCAGCATAAATAAACGTTTAATAAATGTTTATTGTTTTGTCACGGTTTTTAAAAATGGACCATGAGTCTGGAATAAAGATGAAATTGAATTGAATTACACGTGAAAACTGATTTTCTGATTTTAATGATTTTTATAAGTGTGATTTTTTTTTATCAGAGCATATATATATATATATATATATATATATATATATATATATA
>JAVJIX010000022.1:4282500-4287500 GCA_036785185.1 Paratrypauchen microcephalus | reverse complement strand
AAGCCACTTTAAATCTCACAATTCTTCCATCCATAAATCCTTTTAAAGATCTGTTAAGGGAAACAGTAACTGAGCACTGCAATTGTTTTTAATGATATGTTTTGTTGTGATGTCTGCTTTTAGTTGTCTGTGTACATAGACAACAGAACTGATGTGTTTTGTCTGTTTAGAGGTGATGTAGCTGTGGATTGTCCTGTCATTTGTGTTTGTTGTTTTTACTGAAATGTAACTTACTACTACTACTACTACTACTACTACTACTACTACTACTACTACTACTACTACTACTACTACTACTACTACTACTACTACTACTACTACTACTACTACTACTGCTACTACTACTACTGCTACTGCTACTGCTACTGCTACTGCTACTGCTGTGTGTGGGTCATTACTTTGGAGGCGAGGAAGTAGCTGATGAGGTTCAGGTTGAGCAGGTCTCTGAACTCCTGAGCGCTCGTGTCGTCTGTGGGTTTGTGAGGAGGATCTGAAACAAGAACAAACTCGTTTATTTAGTGAAGGATCCTCCACGTCACTCTGCAGCAACTGGAGGAACGCAGTACAGTGGTACCTCACCTTATGAAATTAATTCGTTCCAGAAGTGGTTTCGTAACGTGAAAAATTCCTAAGTTGAGTAGCTATTTCAATGGAAAAGGCCTGCTCCGTTCCAAGGTTTTTTTTTTAATAGTGTAACTTTTTTTTTATAGTGTAACATTTGTGTTCTGCGTCCTGATTGGAATAAACCAGGTCTAGACCAGAACTAAACCAGGTCTAAACCTAGACTGGACCTGGACTAAACCAGGATTATCCCCGGACATGGCAGTGCCGTTGGAGGAGCGCGGTGCTCCTGTCTCCACGCTCCTAGCGCGTTCCGCGCTAGAGCTAAGAGGCAGAGAAAGAAAGAAAGCTATGCCTTTATTAGTCCCACAGTGGGGAAATTCCAGTTCTGCATTTAACCCATCCTGTTATCAGGAGCAGTGGGCAGCACATTACTGCGCCCGGGGACCATCTCCATGATCTTCTTGCTTCGGCTTGGTCAGGACCTAAGCTGGAAGATTTACCTAAAGACAGACGCCCTTTTAGCGGGAATAAGAGTGGGGTGGGCTCTGCTTCTATGTGACTTCCAGAGCGGGGAGGCTGACACTGTGAGCCCGCGCGGGCCCGTGGCCCCATCCCGCGCCGTGTCGCTTTTTGATCCTTTGATGTCGGCTCTTCCTATCATTGTGAAGCAGAATTCACCAAGCGTTGTAAGGGAACGTGAGCGGGGTTTAGACCGTCGTGAGACAGGTGAGTTTTACCATACTGATGATGTGTGGAAGTTCGAGTGTTTAAACGAGAGAGAAATACGAGAAAAGCGTAGAATGTGTGTGGTGAGGCATTTACAGCCCTAAAACATGTAGAACAATTGCCAAATACAAAGTTGTCCTACCTCGTGGACCTCTCCCACCGCGGGCCACCTCTGGAACCTAACCCCGTGTGTGTTGATAAAGTGTATTTACGTTTCGGGGCATCTGAGCGCGCATTAATTGAATTTTTGAGATTTGTTGTTTTTAAAGTGCTTTATAAATAAAGTTGGATTGGATTCAGATCTCATAATGTCTCTGAAATTTCATTCGTATCTAGAGACCAAAATTTGACGTGAAGGCGTTTCGTAACTTGACATTTTCGTTTGTTGGGTCATTCGTAAGGTGAGGTACCACTGTACTAAAGTACTGTACGTAAGTATATATTTCAAATATCTGGCCTTTACTGGAGTACATTTTGAAGTGGATATTTTGTAGGGTTTTGTACTTTCTCTGCTCCCCCACATTTCTGAACTGTGGTGAACGTTTCAGAAGTGATCTTTAAACTGATGCTACAAACTTGAACCTGCCTAACACACGCACATATAAAATGTTCCTCATTACACCCTGACGTCTGTTTTCTGGAAAATATCTCTGTTTTAAAAGTCATTTTTCCACTACGTGTGAAATTCAGATTTTCTTAAACTGGTAGTTAAGAGATTAAAATCCAGATTATTTTTTATAAATGTGAAATTTTTGAAAAAATCTGAATCTGTGATGGTTTTACAGCTGTTTTTGTGAGTGACATTTATATCCTGAGGGTCCTTAGTGTGACCGTTTGAGTGATCCAGCGCAGTGGCCATTTTTCTTTCTTTTTGGAACTAAAATCTTCAATAAGAATTTGGACTTTCCACAAAATTGTGTCTTTAACATTAACTCAACTGAAATGTTGGGCTGATAAAGTAAAAAAAATGGCTAAATGTACAAAAAGGGTTAAGTACATCAGGAGGGACAGGTTCAGATCTATAATGTCTCTGGATCAGGAGGGACAGGTTCAGATCTATAATGTCTCTGGATCAGGAGGGACAGGTTCAGATCTATAATGTCTCTGGATCAGGACAGGTTCAGATCTATAATGTCTCTGGATCAGGACGGGTTCAGATCTATAATGTCTCTGGATCAGGTTCAGATCTATAATGTCTCTGGATCAGGACGGGTTCAGATCTATAATGTCTCTGGATCAGGTTCAGATCTATAATGTCTCTGGATCATGACAGGTTCAGATCTATAATGTCTCTGGATCAGGACAGGTTCAGATCTATAATGTCTCTGGATCAGGACAGGTTCAGATCTATAATGTCTCTGGATCATGACAGGGTCAGATCTATAATGTCTCTGGATCAGGTTCAGATCTATAATGTCTCTGGATCAGGTTCAGATCTATAATGTCTCTGGATGGGGTCGGACTCACGCCAGCCTGCGTTGTTGACCAGACAGTCGATGTGTCCGAAGTTCTCCACGGTGAAGTCCATGAGCCTCTGAAAACAAACAGACTTCAGACTGAAACGGAGGAAAAGGAAACGGACGTTTTCTCCATCGTCCAGGTTCCATTTCCATTCTCCTTTTTCTTCTTCAAAGTTAATCAATCAATCAATATTTATAGTGTGCATACGTTTTATTTTTACTTTTTTACCTGTAGGAGACAAATGTGAAACCTGTTCCCCCCTCCCCTCTCCCCTGGCTCCTCCCCTCTCCCCTGGCTCCTCCCCTCTCCCCTGGCTCCTCCCCTCTCACCTGGCCCCTCCCCTCTCACCTGGCTCCTCCCCTCTCCCCTGGCTCCTCCCCTCTCACTTGACTCCTCCCCTCTCACCTGACCCCTCCCCTCTCACCTGACTCCTCCCCTCCCCTCTCACCTGACTCCTCCCCTCTCACCTGGCTCCTCCCCTCCCCTCTCACTTGACTCCTCCCCCTCTCACCTGACCCCTCCCCTCTCACCTGGCCCCTCCCCTCTCACCTGACTCCTCCCCTCTCACTTGACTCCTCCCCATCTCGTTTTAAATCCTGTTTTACATGAACAGTCTTGTGTCTTGCGTCTTGTGCAGTTTGTGTTTGTTTACCTGGATGTCGTCCTCTTTGTTCATGTCGCAGCTCAGGAACTTACAACATCCTGGTCCTTTTGGGTTCAGCTCCGCCTCCAGAGCCTCACCTGCTGCACCTGGCACATATGTGACCGCTGCGTGAGACTGCTGCGTGACCCCGTCAAAGTGAAACTAAAATAACCTTTTTCTCTTCACATGTAAAGTACTCACTTCCTCTGGCGCAGAACACCACTTTGGCTCCGTTCTCCACTGAAAACACAGAAAAATGTGATTATTATTCAACAATTTTAACATTTTAAAGTTTTTTTAATACAAATAAAATAAAAATGAGGTCATTATCAAAAATGAACATTTTTATTTTTTTAAATAAATAAAATAAAATTGTGATTATTATTCAACAATTTTAACATTAAACTTTTTTTTTTCTCCAAAATTTTAATAAATAAATAAAATAAAAATGTGGATATTCAACCATTTTAATATATTTTTTTAAATAAAGAAATAAAATTTAATTGTGATTATTTTTCAACTATTTTAACATTCTAATTTAAAAAAAAAAAAATTAATAAATAAAATAAAAATGTGATTATTATTCAACAATTTTAACATTTTGAAGTTTTTTTTTAAAATTTTAATAAATAAAATAAAAATTTGGATATTCAACAATTTTAATATTTAATTTTTTTAAATAAATAAATAAAAAATAAATTAAAATAAATAAATAAACTATTTTAACATTCAAATTTTTTTTTTAATAAAATAAAAATTTGATTATTATTCAACAGTTTTAACATTTTAAATTTTTTTATTTTAATAAATAAATAAAATAAAATGTGGATATTCAACAATTTTAACATTTTAAAGTTTTTTTTTTTAAATAAGTAAATAAATAAAATAAAAAAAATAAGAATGTGGTTATTATTCTGTTTTAACATTTTAAAGTTGATCTTTTTTTTAGTTATTGTTATAGTTACTCCAGTTTTTAAAATAAATAAATAAAATTATGTTTAAGTTTAGTTATTGCACCACATTGTGATTATCTGTTTACATCTGCAAAGTTCAGTCCCACTTTGTGATGTCATCAGATCGTAGTTTTTCTTTTGGTTCTGTAAAAATGGGAAATTCCGGAGCTGAAATGATCCAAATGATTCTAGTGAAGGTGTGTGGAGTTTAAAAACACAGTGGAGCACTTCCTGTATCACCACATGATGACGTCACAAGGTGGAACATGGTGTTTTCAGTTTGAGAGAAGAAGTAGTCTACAGTGTAAATGTGCAGAGTTTGTGAGTTAAACATGTTTGTGGTGAGGAAACATCCACTTCCTGTAAACAGAGACTCTGCGCACTTTTTCTCTGGATTCTTCACTCGGACACGTAAAAGTCTCCTTTCAGGAGCACGTTTGGAAAAAGCTGCAGATTTTGGGACTTTACCGAACGCGGTGACGATCCCACGGCCGATGCCTTTCGATCCTCCGGTCACGATCACCACTTTGTCCGCGTAACGGGCCATGGCACCGCGGGGACCCCCGGAGAGCCTGGAGCGGGGCCGGGGCAGGTGCGCGGAGCTGCGGACGTCAGACCCGGGGACACCGGTCACGGACCCGGGTACACCGGTC
>JAVJIX010000022.1:4047500-4277500 GCA_036785185.1 Paratrypauchen microcephalus | reverse complement strand
GCAAGCAGCAATGTGGGGCCAAGCACCGAAGGTTCATGTAGGCCTCAGCAATGTAGGCCACATGCAGGGTCTGACAGGAGCTCGCTAGCGCCCCCTAACGCAATTTAAGTCGGGGCTGGCATACCGTTTAAGATGGCCAGTATGGATGTGTATCTCAGTAAGACGAACAAAAAAGTCCATACAAAGGTAGGGCCATGTTAAATTGCAAAGGAATTTCAAACGTGATGTAATATGACGACACGGCGGATTCATAAAGTTAGGTATTTAATTAAATGTACCAAAACAAAGGAAATGGATCACAAATCCATTTTGCAGTAGTTCTCTTTGCGATTTTGTGTGATATGACATACAATGGATTTTAAAACACTCCTCCTACACCGTACATCAGATGGGCGTAAAATTTGGTGTACATAAGCTCAAGACATTGGAGATGTTAAATTGCGAAGGGATTTTTGATATCTTGTAAGATGACAAAATGGCGGCCTGATGAATTTTGCTACCATTTGAAAGTGCCAAATTCAATAGGAGGTGTGTCACCACTTCATTTAGCAGGGTTTAAAAGCCTGGAACCCCATAGGCTCATGTATATTGTGACTATGAACATTTTCAAACAAATTAAATGGTAGTTTGGCATAGCTCCACCATATGGTAGGCAAGTGAACTGCAAGAAAATACAGTAGCTTAGCCCCCTAAACGCAAAGTAGGTCACGGTTAGCATACCACTTGAGCCAACCACACAAAATTTGGTATAGCCTTGTATATGATGAAGAGAAACATTTTTATGCAAATGAACTGCCCCGTATGTCATAGCGCCACCATGTGGTAGACAAGGGAACTGTAAATAAAATGCACTGAAGCTGCTGCTGTGCTGTAGATTGACATGACTTCTTGTGTGGCTGAAAATACGTTGTATTGCTGGCATGGAGCATGCCCCCCCACCCCCATAGGCCACAGGTGTGAGGGCCCATCAACGCCGCTTGTGGCTTTAATTTAGACCTGGTTTAGACCTGATTTAGTCCTGGTTTAGTCCTGGTTTAGTCCTGGTTTAGACCTGATTTAGTCCTGGTTTAGACCTGGTTTAGACCTGTTTTAGACCTGGTTTAGTCCTGGTTTAGACCTGGTTTAGTCCTGGTTTAGACCTGTTTTAGTCCTGGTTTAGACCTGTTTTAGTCCTGGTTTAGTCCTGGTTTAGTCCTGGTTTAGACCTGGTTTAGTCCTGGTTTAGACCTGGTTTAGACCTGTTTTAGTCCTGGTTTAGTCCTGGTTTAGTCCTGGTTTAGTCCTGGTTTAGTCCTGGTTTAGACCTGTTTTAGACCTGGTTTAGTCCTGTTTTAGTCCTGGTTTAGTCCTGGTTTAGACCTGTTTTAGACCTGGTTTAGTCCTGGTTTAGTCCTGGTTTAGACCTGTTTTAGACCTGGTTTAGTCCTGGTTTAGACCTGGTTTAGACCTGTTTTAGACCTGGTTTAGTCCTGGTTTAGACCTGGTTTAGTCCTGTTTTAGTCCTGGTTTAGTCCTGGTTTAGACCTGTTTTAGACCTGGTTTAGTCCTGGTTTAGTCCTGGTTTAGTCCTGGTTTAGACCTGTTTTAGACCTGGTTTAGTCCTGGTTTAGTCCTGGTTTAGACCTGGTTCAGTGGTGAGCGGGGTAAAACGAGCGTCACAAATGTTTGGCTGGTGGATTATCTGAACACTTCGTGGACTCTGAGGCTCACAGATTTCACAATCGAACAGTCGGTTCAGTCCGACTCAGGAGGAAAACACCAGAACAACCACACCAGAACCAGAACAAACGTGCTTCTGTGGAGTTTGCAGGTTCTCCCTGTGTGTGGGCAGGTTCTCTCTGTGCTGGCCCTGGCCCTGGCCCTGGCCCTGGTCCTGGCCCTGGTCCTGGCCCTGGTCCTGGTCCTGGCCCTGGTCCTGGTCCTGGCCCTGGTCCTGGCCCTGGTCCTGGCCCGAATACTGGCTTTATGCCGGAAAACATGTGATGTCAGAAAGCTGCAGTTCTGACCAATCAGGACCAGGACCAGGACCTGGTCCTGGCCCTGGCCCTGGCCCTGGCCCTGGTCCTGGTCCTGGTCCTGGTCCTGGCCCTGGTCCTGGTCCTGGTCCTGGTCCTGGTCCTGGTCCTGGTCCTGGCCCTGGTCCTGGCCCTGGTCCTGGCCCTGGTCCTGGCCCTGGTCTGGTCCTGGCCCTGGCCCTGGTCTGGCCCTGGCCCTGGCCCTGGCCCTGGTCCCGGTCCTGGTCCTCTGTCCAGAAGTGCATGATGCTCTTCACATTTTTAACAAATTAAATATTCCTGTAGTATTTTCGGTAAAACAGGCTGAAATTCGTCTGTTGGTGTCGCCGTGTTTGTTTTGGTTCGTTTGGGCGCTTGACCTTTGACTTCCGCACGGAGCTCAATGCTGTGACGTGATTGGTCGGCCTCATTGACCTCACAGTGGGACTTCTTCTACATAGATTCTTGTTAAATATCATGAGAATCCTTCTCGCTGTACAAGGTTCGGTCTCCTCGTCCTTGTTCAGCTCCAGCTGAAGCGTTTGCATGTGACACGTCCAGAGACTGACCAATCACAGAGCAGCTCTGTGGTTTGTGCAAAAACCAGCGGCGAACAAACCCAAACAGACGTACGTCAGTGTGTTTTAGTGAAAATACTGACTTATGTTTGTGAAAAAACGTACAGAGGGAAAGATGTCTGTGTTTTTCTCTCAACTGGATTTAACTAAAGTTTAACTTTGTGACTTTTGTGACGTTTTGGCCGATCAGAGTGAAGTATTTGTTTCACTTGTCTTCACTGGCCCCAACATGGACCTTTAGGTACTGCATTTTTGTGAAATCGAACTGCTCGTGTTCGGCTGACAGGGCATCCGGCTTTCATAAAGGTCGAATTCTTTTGTATTTTTACAATATGAACTTTTAAAAATGTTTAAATCGTCAAAGCTCCTAAAAGTTAGCCTTGTAAAGCTGCCTTCAGACCGCGGCCTGTAGCTGGACGCCTTTGTATTTGAGTTCAGACGCTCCTGATGCGTCTTGGACTCTGTTGACGAATGGGAGAAAAATACTTGACGCACGTCCAGGACGCTCGCTGCCGTCTGCGGGCTTGGTTTCCCGGTTGAGAGAGTGGCTTTAATGAATTTATTACATAAAACATCAGCGGAGGTGATCGTCGGTTGTGGCGTATATTTATCCTCCGCACAGATTTCTTCTTCTGGTGTTTGTGGCTCCTGGACTGGATTCCTGGGTCTTTTTCTTACTTCTCCTTCTTCTGGATACTAAGTCCCTGATCGGTTGATGTGGAACATCGGACGCCAAAAGTACAGCTTTTTCAGCTTCAGAGCGTCGACGCCATATTCTCACCGCGCTGACGCCTGAAAACGCACCGCCCTAGATGTGTGTCCACATAGACTTTACATGCAAACTGGACGCCTTGACGTTCTGGCCTGGACGCAGTTTAAGACTTAATCTAGACCCGCTGTAGCAGCTCTCGCTCTGATTGGTCAGAACTGCAGCTTTCTGACATCACATGTTTTCCGGCATAAAGCCAGTATTCGAAAGTAATGCGGAAGTAAAAATCTTTTTTGGCGCGATGTGCCAATGAGCGCAGGCGATCACTCAGAGAAAGCCATCCTAGATTCATAAAGTGTAGAACTCTATTCAGACGGCCACATATCAGTCTGGAGAAGGTCCGATTTCCAGTCTCCCCCTTAAACCTCAAATATAAAGTTAAAAACAGATTAAAGGTACAGTGTGTATGATTCGTGGCGCATAGGTGGACAGTAGCTATTCCACTTCCTCTTTTGGCTACAGCAGACCTCGAGGGTCACCCGGGCGCGCCGTAACGCAGACAGCTCGCGTAGCCGCGCGCACCCGGCGCTGTGCGAGCTCTCGCCGACAACTACGGTATAAATAAAACGCATGAAAAACGCATGAAAACACACATTCCTGATCGTGTAGCATGACACTCTACACATCAAATGAAACCTTACAGCCTCCTCTTTTTGACTATGCAATTCATTTCCCTGCACAACAATCACTCCCCGAGCACATGGGGCTTTTATACGGAAAAGAACAAAACGAGGTTTGTTACTTACCTTTGAAGGCTCTGCCCAGGTCAAACTCTGTATTTCACCATAAACTTGCTCTCAATCTGTCCGTAAGGATCCAGCGAATAAAATCCAGTAAAACAATTTAGTCCAAAACACGTGTTATTACGACGTGTGATACAGCAGCCTGTCTTGTTTACCCAACACCACGAGGCTCCCCCCTCCCCCCTCCTTTCTCTCCTTCTCTCCTTCTCTCCTTCTCTCCTTCGCTCCTCCGCTCCCTGATGCAGCGCGGCTGAGCAGCTGTTAGCAGGAGCCTAGGCAAAGGATGAGCCCAAATGTCCTTCTGCGGCTCTCGTATTCAAAATGGCTGCCTCTGCATGGGGAAGATCCCCCTTTTATGTGACTATATCTAAGTCCAAAAGAATACTTTGATTTCATGATGGAAGTAAAAAGGCTTGGAAAACAATGTATTTTTGAATGGGTATCTTCAATTTATGTAATTAATGGGTAAAAATCTTACACACTGTCCCTTTAAGATAAGAGAGATTCAAAATCAAAACTTTTACTGTTGTATCTACGACATTGTTTCCAGTCCACACACACTTGGAATCCCTCTTATTTACGAATGATTTTAACAGGAGCTGTTACGGCTAAACTTGTGAACATAATATAGTTAAATTAATGATACAAGGAGAAGTTCAATTTGTCAACTGGACAAAGTTTGTTTGGTTGAAAACGTTTCGCCACTCATCCGAGAGGCTTCGTCAGCTCTAATAAGAATACTGGTAAGACACTTGCTTATATCTTGCTGCAGGGAGGAGCTACCTAGCTAACTACTTTCTTATTAGAGCTGACGAAGCCTCTTGGATGAGCGGCGAAACGTTTTCAACCAAACATACTTTGTCCAGTTGACAAATTGAACTTCTCCTTGTATCATGGATTCTACCTGGACGACTGAGGGACTTTTCACGCATAGTTAAATTAACTTTAGACATGCCAATGACAAAAACTTAGACAAAAGGAAAAAGATAGTTAAAGTACAGTTAAAATGACTTAAATTTCTTTGAATCTCTCTAAACTTATTCTCTTTCTACAGTGCCACAAAACAACTTCACTGACGTGAAGCCCATCGTCCAGTAAAATGGACAACGAGGACGGGGACGGCTCGAGTGAAGAGAAACTCAAACTGGATGAATGTAAAGAAACCAAAGACAAGAACAACCGCCTGGAGAAGGACATCAGCGAGAAGGGTCCTAGGAGGCGCCGGTGTGCGTGGAGGGGAGGATGGTCGCTCACCGACCGTCTCGCCATAAACGTATCGGGGATGAGGTACGAGACACAGCTCCGGACCCTGGCGCAGTTCCCCGATTCGCTGCTGGGAGACCCCAAACGCCGAATACGGTACTTCGACCCAATGAGGAACGAGCTGTTCTTAGATCGGAGCCGCGTCTGCTTTGACGCCATCCTGTACTTCTACCAGTCAGGCGGGAGGCTCAGGAGACCCACCAACGTCCCTCTGGACATGTTCATGGAGGAGCTGAGGTTCTATGAGCTTGGAGAGGACGTGGTGGACCGCTTTAAGGAGGACGAGGGCTTTGTGAAGGAGGAGGAGAGGGCCCTGCCACAGGGGGCGCTGCAGAGGAGGCTGTGGATGCTCTTTGAGTATCCGGAGTCTTCAAGTGCCGCCAGGATCATCGCCATCATCAGCGTCATGGTGATCGTGGTTTCCATCCTCATCTTCTGCCTGGAGACGCTGCCCGAGTTCAGGCACGAGAAGGAGCTCCGAGAGGTGAGACGACCCCACAGATCAGCTGTTACAGTTTGGGCCATAAACGTGGGAAGGTTTGGGCGATGAATGAACATGAACAGAAATGAACATCTCAATATTTTTTCTCGATATATTCAGCCGATATTTAAAAAATGTTCCTGTAAATGTCACGGCCGAGGTAGCTCAGTGTAGCGTAAAAATGAAATATCCCTTTATTTATTCTAATGATGGACAGACCTGTTTATTTCACTCTGAGGGGGCATGTGGTGTTTCGTAAAAATGAGCCCAATACTAAAATGCCCTGGCATATCCATGCATATCTCCCACCCTTAACAACCGTAATCAGAAAACTTCAGTTCCTCCAAATTCTGAAGCTGTTTGGATGTTGACATTGGTCAGGCATGTTTAATATCTTCACTATTCTTCCACAACACCACACGGACACTCAGATAATGGACGACCTGCGCCGTGGCTTCCATATCAGGTTACACACTATTTCAAATGGGTTTAAAATAATGAAGCGCTCACATAATATGTGAGCCCCTCATATTAAGGAGGTGCTGACGGGTGACACTTTGTTGAACACTTCAAACAGTCTGAGGTCAGACACTTCTCCAGCAGCAGAAGGAACAGGTCAAACCAGACGCCAAGGAGAACATGACTACAGAGTCTGTGGACTCAAGACTGTGCCTCACGAGGCCGATAAGTTATAATCACATTGTTTATTCGACTTGATTCAATTAGTTTCACAGTTTTACATCAGTTTTCTTTTCCAAAGCTCCAGGTGGCACTGCGCTTGAGTGGTCAGCATTCCTCACAGCAGGAAGGTCCTGGGTTTGATGGGTCAGATGGGAGTTTACTGTGTGGTCCGAGCATGTTTCCCAGACCACACGCTTTTACAATACTTTATAATAATAATGGCGTACACTCATAATGTGTTTTACAGACCTTTCGAAGCCTCTCAAAGCTCTGCACCGTGTCATTATTCACTCCACACTGTGGTGGTAAGTCACAACTGTAGCCACAGCTGCCCTGGGGCAGACTGATGGGAGTGAGGCTGCAAATCTGTGCCACCAGCCCCTCAGATCAGGACCATCCGCTCACGCAGATTTTACTTTGGACATTTGGGTCTGGATCTGTATCCTGTTTGCCTGGTTTACACCAGACCATATCACAGTGAGATATGGTCTGGGAGCACCTCCTGAATATGTCGTAGTGGAGGTGTGGTTTACCATCGTTTTTTGGGCGTTATGAATGTCTATCATTTGGCGTATACGTAGCCCAGAGCCAATCATGTCAGGTGTCAGTTCAAACTACAAGTTTCTGTTTGTCACGTAGTACGCGTCACCGTCTTTCCACCCCTCCCCGCTCTCTGATTGGCTCCCAGAATCAGGAGAGCTCACTTAGCCTCGTTGCCAGGCTGTGTTTCAGATCGGAACAAACGAAAGCAGCCTGGGATTTCCCAGGTTAGTATCCCGTATCTGATGGGTGTGATTGACAGGTGGAGCGGGTCTGACGGTCTGGACTGAGAAACAGCAGATTTCTGCAGAATCAACAACCAAAGCACTAAACGCTCAATTTTTTTAATATAAAAAAGTTCTAGATTTGGTCCTGAGAGTTCTGATACTCAGGGCCCGTCCACACGACGTTTCTTTGTGGAAACTGAGAAGTTTGTATTCGTTTTGGCCTTTTGTCCACACGGCGCCGGCGTTTTGGGGGGGCGAAAACTGTGTTTTTTTAAAATCAGGTTCCAGAGTGGGGAAATCTGAGAACGCCGGGGGTGGCGTTGTCGTGTAGATGAGCCAAATGCAGCTTCTGGAAAACGATGCCGTCGCGATGCCGTCATCATCTGCTTTGGCAGGACTCCCAGTCGACGTTCTGCTGATACCGTGTTTTGTAATCCAACGTAACTCGTAGAAGTAACTCCACTTTGTCATCGGTCCAAACGAGAGAGTCGGTTTTTGTACGTGCGTTCTCCATCGTTATTATCTTCTTGTGTTTGTTTGCGGAAGAGAAAGGACTTTATGCTCATGCGCTCTTTGTAGTGTTGTGTTTCCGGTGGCTCTGGCTGTTTCCTGTTTACAGCGCCACATATCGGTGTGGCGTATATATTACATCATTTTCACTCAGCGCTCCGTTTTTATCTGGATATTTACTGATCCGACACGTGTGTGGATGCAATTTTTTTTCAAACCGCATTAAAAAAAAATCCAGGAGTGTTGTCGTGCGGACGCAGCCTCAGACGACAGACACAAGTGAATATGTTTAATAAGTAAACAAATATAATGAAATCTCCAGTGGTTTAACCGTCGTAGGCGTGAGATTTGCCGCTCCCAGTCTGAGGGCGGCTCCTGAGGTATGGGGAATGCTCATGGAGGGTATTTTGGACAGGACTTGTTAAATCTGATCCAGGAACAGTTAAATCCGGAGGAAAAGTGCACGAGGCGACAGAGAAGAAGACGGCTCCGAAACACAATCTAACACGTCCTGCCCTCTGCACTTTAACTCGCTGTAAAATTATTAATACGACTTCAGAACCTTTGACGATTATCGACTCTTTCACGGCTTAAAACGCCCAGATCACAATATTTTCTGATCTATAACGTTTTTACCTCATCAAAAACACACCTGGAGTCGTGTTTTGTTTCATTCTCACATGTTTAACACACAAACCCTTCTTCTCTCAAACAGAAAACACTCTGTTCCACCTTCTGATGTCATCATGTGGTGATACAGGAAGTGCTCCACTGTGTTTTTAAACTCAACACTCCTTCACTAGGATCATTTGGATCATTTCAGCCCTGGAATTGCCCAACTCTGGTTTAGACCTGGTTTAGTCCTGGTTTAGACCGGGTTTAGTCCTGGTTTAGAACTGGTTCAGACCTGGTTTAGTCCTGGTTTAGTCCTGGTTTAGTCCTGGTTTAGTCCTGGTTTAGTCCTGGTTTAGACCCGGTTTAGACCTGGTTTAGTCCTGGTTTAGTCCTGGTTTAGTCCTGGTTTAGTCCTGGTTTAGTCCTGGTTTAGACCCGGTTTAGACCTGGTTTAGTCCTGGTTTAGTCCTGGTTTAGTCCTGGTTTAGTCCCAGGCCCCTGCTGTCAGATAATCTGTCCCTTTGATGCAGAAATAACACGATAATCTGACTCGCCCATAAGAAGCGTCAGCTCCGTAGTAACAGTTTGTCGTGTTGTGGATAGTTCGTGTATCCACGTGTATCGCGCTGTATCCACAGACTTTAATTATCCGGAGCTCCGGAGAAAGGGACACATCCTGAACATATCGGCGAATTTCGCCTTAAAGTGAGGGATTTTCATGCCTGCAGTGAAGCGGCGAAGCAAGTACTACAGCAACTTGACTTGTGGTGACTTCTGTAAACTTTGAGCACGCTCGCTGTGTGTGACCTCGTCGTGTCCTCCAGGGCGCATGCGCAAAAAATCGGATTTCACAAAAAAATCGGAATTGAGCATTAAGCTTTGATGATCGACTGACACTTGGCCCCCGAGCTACCGGTCGATCCTGATCGATGCATTGAGCACCCCTGATCTACAACATCACAGTGTAAATAGTCCAGATTATCTGTCGTCCCTGGGCAGGTGACGCCACAGCAAAAACAGCAAAAACAACAAAAACAAGTGTCAACAGCAGCAGTTAAACACTAAAAGTGTCACAGGTCTGGTTTTCCTTTAGCCGCTGTTTCAGGTGTGATTTAAAGTGTCCAGTGTTGGAGTCTCTCTTATCGATGATGGGAGAAAGTTCCAGAACTTAGAGCCTCGGACTGAGAGACACTTTGTCCCAATGTAGAGAGTCTGTGTGGACCTCACAGTTCCCCCGGGGTCTGTGTGGAACTCACAGTTCCCCCGGGGTCTGTGTGGACCTCACAGTTCCCCCGGGGTCTGTGCAGGACCTCACAGTTCGCCCGGGGTCTGTGCAGGACCTCACAGTTCCCCCGGGGTCTGTGCAGGACCTCACAGTTCCCCCGGGTCTGTGTAGGACCTCACAGTTCCCCCGGGGTCTGTGCAGGACCTCACAGTTCCCCCGGGATCTGTGCAGGACCTCACAGTTCCCCCGGGGTCTGTGTGGACCTCACAGTTCCCCCGGGTCTGTGTAGGACCTCACAGTTCCCCCGGGGTCTGTGTGGACCTCACAGTTCCCCCGGGGTCTGTGTGGACCTCACAGTTCCCCCGGGGTCTGTGTGGACCTCACAGTTCCCCCGGGTCTGTGTAGGACCTCACAGTTCCCCCGGGGTCTGCGTGGACCTCACAGTTCCCCCCGGGGTCTATGCGGGGACCTCACGGTTCCCCCGGGGTCTGTGTGGACCTCACGGTTCCCCCCGGGGTCTATGCGGGGACCTCACGGTTCCCCCGGGGTCTGTGTGGACCTCACAGTTCCCCCGGGGTCTGTGTGGACCTCACAGTTCCCCCGGGGTCTGTGTGGACCTCACAGTTCTCCTGTTATGGAGGAGGAGCAAAACTTTATATATAAAACATCCATATTTAAAATGATTAAAATGAAGCAGGTTGTACTTGTCTGTTGTGCAGTGGTGAATGAGAATTGTTAGAGTGTTGTGCCCATGTGGTTCTGCAGATCTCTATATGAGACAGAGTCATGGAGTGTGAAAACACTCGTGCCACATATAAAGTGGTGAAGTGGCAGTTTTCAAGCTGTTCACTTGAAAACTTCATGAGGTGGAACAGCGTTTGGAGTGTTGGAGATGTAGACAGAGAAAGTGAATGAAACAAACACGACTCTGGGTGTGTTTCGGGGGAGGTGTTAAGCTCAGTTACTCACAGTCAGCTGTCCGGCCGTACGAGGAGGTTCTGTGGTTGCAGCAGACTCGTGCTGTCCTGACTGACCTTGGTTCACACAGGTCTTAAAACACAACAGTTTACACAGAATATAATCTGTGTGGATGATCCTTCTGTCCTCGAGGACGCTCTGCTTTAGCACCATGTTTGATAAACCTCCCTCGCTCTGGATTGGCTCTTTGGTTGCTATGGTGCATAACTCCACTATATGGTCCTAACGTGCAGTATCGTTTTTCAATACTCTCCTTATTACTGTTTTATTATTATTACTTATTCAATTATTACTTATTTTATTGTTATTATTACTTATCTTTATGCCATTCTTGCTGCATGCTCTTGTCTTTCTTGTTCAAACTGTGCCTACCTGGAGCTACTGTGACAAGTACATTTCTCCTGCGTGAGATCAATAGTCTTATCTTACTCGCAGTCGAAATTCCAAATCTATATCTTTGCTCCCAATTAGCTGCTATAACTGTGAGCCTTAAGATTAAGATTAAGATTAAGGTCATTTTCACACCTTGTTTGGTTCGTTTAAAATGAACCAGAGTTCGTTTGCTCCTTTGATTCGGACCTTTTGTTCTAGTGTGAATAAAAACCAAAAATCTCGATCCGGAGCAAACAAGCGATCCGAGACCACCTAAAAAGCTCGGTCTCGGTTCCATTTGAACTCTGGTGCGGTTCGTTTGAGGTGAGAATGCAGACCGGACTCGATCCGACACAAGTTGCTTTTTGTACTTAACGAGCTCCCGTCGTATGTCGAGCATTATGGGAAACCGAGGCCGACGAAACCAAACTAAACTAAACGAAACTTACGAGTCTTACTTACGTTTTGTGTGAAGAGCAAGAGTCAGAACTTGATGCTCACATGAGCGCTGTCCTCTGTAGTCGTCTTGTCCTGTGTCTTCGTCGTTTGTAAATTGATTGTAAAATAGTGTAAACCTCACGATGCTGCTCAAACATTTGTGCGAACTGTAAAAACTGAGCAAACCATATCGCTATGACGACACTGAAAACAGCAACACCATGATTCTCCTACTTCTGTGTTTGGACACGGCTCATTTGTGTCCAGTGAGTGAGCCTCAGCACACGTGGTTTTGTTTATAGATGTTGGTTCACTTACAAAAAAACTACAGTGTGAAAGATAAAAGGAGAAGTTCAATTTGTCAACTGGACAAAGTTTGTTTGGTTGAAAACGTTCCGCCGCTCATCCGAGAGGCTTCGTCAGCTCTGGTTATTGTACTGGTTAGACACTGCTTATAACCAGTACAATAACCAGAGCTGACGAAGCCTCTCGGATGAGCGGCGGAACGTTTTCAACCAAACAAACTTTGTCCAGTTGACAAATTGAACTTCTCCTTTTATCCTGGATTCTACCTGGACGACTGAGGGACTCTTCACTCATACAGTGTGAAAGTGAACCGCACCAAAATAAAAAAATAAATAAAAAAAATTGGTCCGGACCAAAGCAAGTGAACTATCGGACTTTCCTGGTGTGAAAATGACCTAAGATTAAGATTAAGACTTTATTGATCTCACAGAGACACACAGGAGAAATGTGACTTCTGCATTTGACCCATCCTTTCAGTGGGCAGCTCTTCTTTCCGGCGCCCGGGGGGCAGAACAGGGGGCAGTACAGGGGCGGATACCGTGAAGGGTCTTGCCCAAGGACCCACTGGCTTTGCTCATTGTTGGGGGTGGATTTGAACCCAGCTGACTCGATGAGCTGCATTTGACTGGACTTCTTTATAAATCAGGCAAACTCTGGATAAATCCAGAGAAAAGCAGAAAAAACACAGACATCTTTCATTTTCACATGTTCAACCGTGTGAGTTTGTGATCAGGCTGAAGTGGTGTATAATCTAGGACTAAAGCAGGACTAAACCAGGACTGAAGCCGGACTGTACCAGGACTAAACCAGGGACTAAACCAGGACTGAAGCCGGACTGTACCAGGACTAAACCTCTCCCCCCCAAAACCTTACAAGACTAAAGGTCATAAACTAGAACTATGCCAGTGTTAAACCAGGACTTTGCCAGGACTAACAGTAACACTAAGTACTATTGCCTTGTGTATGTGAAGGATTGCGTGCACGGCGTTCTGGTGAAAGAGCGGCGTCTCTGTGAATGAGACCGGAGTCCGTTTTGTGCTCGTGTCCAGCGCGTGACTCACGGTTTATTAATACAGAGCTGGTTTATGTGGCCAGCTCTATATTTACCTCCTCAGATCTGTGCGGAGTAACACGACCTCATGTCCCAGTGTGTCCCTGCACTGTCCCCCTGTCCACCTGTCCCCCTGTCCACCTGTCCCCCTGTCCCCCTGTCCACCTGTCCCCCTGTCCCCCTGTCCCCCTGTCCACCTGTCCCCCTGTCCCCCTGTCCACCTGTCCCCCTGTCCGCCTGCCCACCCGTCCACCTGTCCGCCTGTCCGCCTGTCCGCCTGTCCACCTGTCCACCTGACCACCTGTCCGCCTGTCCACCTGTCCGCCTGTCTGCCTGTCCACCTGTCCGCCTGTTCACCTGTCCGCCTGTCCACCTGTCCGCCTGTCCGCCTGTCCGCCTGTCCACCTGTCCACCTGTCCACCTGACCACCTGTCCGCCTGTCCGCCTGTCCACCTGTCCACCTGTCCGCCTGTCCACCTGTCCACCTGTCCCCCTGTCCACCACCGAAACGTCCTCACACACCTGCCGTGGTTTAGTCTGGTTTAGTCCCTGGTTTAGTCCTGGTTTAGTTCTGGTTTAGTCCTGGTTTAGTCCTGGTTTAGTCCTGGTTTAGTCACTGGTTTAGTCCCTGGTTTAGTCCTGATTTAGTTCTGGTTTAGTCCTGGTTTAGTCCTGGTTTAGTCCCTGGTTTAGTCCTGGTTTAGTTCTGGTTTAGTCCTGGTTTAGTCCCTGGTTTAGTCCCTGGTTTAGTCCTGGTTTAGTCCTGGTTTAGTCCCTGTTTTAGACCTGGTTTAGTCCTGGTTTAGTCCCTGGTTTAGTCCTGGTTTAGTCCTGGTTTAGTCCCTGGTTTAGTCCTGGTTTAGTTCTGGTTTAGTCCTGGTTTAGTCCTGGTTTAGTCCTGGTTTAGTCACTGGTTTAGTCCCTGGTTTAGTCCTGATTTAGTTCTGGTTTAGTCCTGGTTTAGTCCTGGTTTAGTCCCTGGTTTAGTCCTGGTTTAGTTCTGGTTTAGTCCTGGTTTAGTCCCTGGTTTAGTCCTGGTTTAGTCCTGGTTTAGTCCTGGTTTAGTCCCTGTTTTAGACCTGGTTTAGTCCTGGTTTAGTCCCTGGTTTAGTCCTGGTTTAGTCGTGGTTTAGTCTTGGTTTAGTCTTGGTTTAGTCCTGGTTTAGTCCTGGTTTAGTCGTGGTTTAGTCCTGGTTTAGTCCTGGTTTAGTCCCTGGTTTAGTCCTGGTTTAGTCGTGGTTTAGTCTTGGTTTAGTCCTGGTTTAGTCCCTGGTTTAGTCCTGGTTTTAGTCCTGGTTTAGTCCTGGTTTAGTCCCTGGTTTAGTCCTGGTTTAGTCGTGGTTTAGTCTTGGTTTAGTCCTGGTTTAGTCCCTGGTTTAGTCCTGGTTTAGTTCTGGTTTAGTCCTGGTTTAGTCCCTGGTTTAGTCCAGGTTTAGTCCTGGTTTAGTCCCTGGTTTAGTCCTGGTTTAGTCGTGGTTTAGTCCTGGTTTAGTCCTGGTTTACTCCCTGGTTTAGTCCTGGTTTAGTCCCTGGTTTAGTCCTGGTTTAGTCGTGGTTTAGTCTTGGTTTAGTCCTGGTTTAGTCCCTGGTTTAGTCCTGGTTTTAGTCCTGGTTTAGTCCCTGGTTTAGTCCTGGTTTGGTCCTGGTACAGTCCCTGGTTTAGTCCTGGTTTAGTCTTGGTTTAGTCCCTGGTTTAGTCCCTGGTTTAGTCCTGGTTTAGTCCTGGATTAGTCTTGGTTTAGTCCCTGGTTTTAGTCCTGGTTTAGTCATTGGTTTTAGTCCTGGTTTAGTCCTGGTTTAGTCCTGGTTTAGTCCTGGTTTAGTGTTGGTTTAGTCCTGGTTTAGTCCTGGTTTAGTCCCTGGTTTAGTCCTGGTTTAGTCCTGGTTGAGTCCTGGTTAGTCCCGGTTTAGTCCCTGGTTTAGTCCCTGGTTTAGTCCTGGTTTAGTCCCGGTTTAGTCCCGGTTTAGTCCTGGTTTAGTCCCGGTTTAGTCCTGGTTTTAGTCCTGGTTTAGTCCTGGTTGAGTCCTGGTTTAGTCCCTTGTTTAGTCCTGGTTTAGTCCTGGTTTAGTCCCTGTTTTAGACCTGGTTTAGTCCTGGTTTAGTTCTGGTTTAGTCCTGGTTTAGTCCCTGGTTTAGTCCTGGTTTAGTCCTGGTTTAGTCCTGGTTTAGTCCCTGTTTTAGACCTGGTTTAGTCCTGGTTTAGTTCTGGTTTAGTCCTGGTTTAGTCCCTGGTTTAGTCCTGGTTTAGTCCCTGGTTTAGTCCTGGTTTAGTCGTGGTTTAGTCTTGGTTTAGTCTTGGTTTAGTCCTGGTTTAGTCCTGGTTTAGTCGTGGTTTAGTCCTGGTTTAGTCCTGGTTTAGTCCCTGGTTTAGTCCTGGTTTAGTCGTGGTTTAGTCTTGGTTTAGTCCTGGTTTAGTCCCTGGTTTAGTCCTGGTTTTAGTCCTGGTTTAGTCCTGGTTTAGTCCCTGGTTTAGTCCTGGTTTAGTCGTGGTTTAGTCTTGGTTTAGTCCTGGTTTAGTCCCTGGTTTAGTCCTGGTTTAGTTCTGGTTTAGTCCTGGTTTAGTCCCTGGTTTAGTCCAGGTTTAGTCCTGGTTTAGTCCCTGGTTTAGTCCTGGTTTAGTCGTGGTTTAGTCCTGGTTTAGTCCTGGTTTACTCCCTGGTTTAGTCCTGGTTTAGTCCCTGGTTTAGTCCTGGTTTAGTCGTGGTTTAGTCTTGGTTTAGTCCTGGTTTAGTCCCTGGTTTAGTCCTGGTTTGGTCCTGGTACAGTCCCTGGTTTAGTCCTGGTTTAGTCTTGGTTTAGTCCCTGGTTTAGTCCCTGGTTTAGTCCTGGTTTAGTCCTGGATTAGTCCCTGGTTTAGTCCTGGTTTGGTCCTGGTACAGTCCCTGGTTTAGTCCTGGTTTAGTCTTGGTTTAGTCCCTGGTTTAGTCCCTGGTTTAGTCCTGGTTTAGTCCTGGATTAGTCTTGGTTTAGTCCCTGGTTTTAGTCCTGGTTTAGTCATTGGTTTTAGTCCTGGTTTAGTCCTGGTTTAGTCCTGGTTTAGTCCTGGTTTAGTGTTGGTTTAGTCCTGGTTTAGTCCTGGTTTAGTCCTGGTTTAGTCCTGGTTGAGTCCTGGTTAGTCCCGGTTTAGTCCCTGGTTTAGTCCCTGGTTTAGTCCTGGTTTAGTCCCGGTTTAGTCCTGGTTTAGTCCCGGTTTAGTCCTGGTTTTAGTCCTGGTTTAGTCCTGGTTGAGTCCTGGTTTAGTCCCTTGTTTAGTCCTGGTTTAGTCCTGGTTTAGTCCCTGTTTTAGACCTGGTTTAGTCCTGGTTTAGTCCCTGGTTTAGTCCTGGTTTAGTCCTGGTTTAGTCGTGGTTTAGTCCTGGTTTAGTCCTGGTTTAGTCCCTGGTTTAGTCCTGGTTTAGTCGTGGTTTAGTCTTGGTTTAGTCCTGGTTTAGTCCCTGGTTTAGTCCTGGTTTTAGTCCTGGTTTAGTCCCTGGTTTAGTCCTGGTTTGGTCCTGGTACAGTCCCTGGTTTAGTCCTGGTTTAGTCTTGGTTTAGTCCCTGGTTTAGTCCCTGGTTTAGTCCTGGTTTTAGTCCTGGTTTAGTCCCTGGTTTAGTCCTGGTTTAGTCCTGGATTAGTCTTGGTTTAGTCCCTGGTTTTAGTCCTGGTTTAGTCATTGGTTTTAATCCTGGTTTAGTCCTGGTTTAGTCCTGGTTTAGTGTTGGTTTAGTCCTGGTTTAGTCCTGGTTTAGTCCTGGTTTAGTCCCTGGTTTAGTCCTGGTTTAGTCCTGGTTTAGTCCTGGTTTAGTCCCGGTTTAGTCCTGGTTTAGTCCTGGTTTAGTCCTGGTTTTAGTCCTGGTTTAGTCCCTGGTTTTAGTCCCGGTTTAGTCCTGGTTTAGTCCCTGGTTTTAGTCCTGGTTTAGTCCTGGTTGAGTCCTGGTTTAGTCCCGGTTTAGTCCTGGTTTTAGTCCCGGTTTAGTCCTGGTTTAGTCCTGGTTTAGTCCTGGTTTTAGTCCTGGTTTAGTCCCTGGTTTTAGTCCCGGTTTAGTCCCGGTTTAGTCCTGGTTTAGTCCTGGTTTTAGTCCTGGTTTAGTCCCGGTTTAGTCCTGGTTTAGTCCCAGTTTAGTCCTGGTTTTAGTCCTGGTTTAGCCCTGGTTGAGTCCTGGTTTAGTCCCTTGTTTAGTCCTGGTTTAGTCCTGGTTTAGTCCCTGGTTTAGTCCTGGTTTAGTCCCTGGTTTAGTCCTGGTTTAGTCGTGGTTTAGTCTTGGTTTAGTCCTGGTTTAGTCCCTGGTTTAGTCCTGGTTTTAGTCCTGGTTTAGTCCCTGGTTTAGTCCTGGTTTGGTCCTGGTACAGTCCCTGGTTTAGTCCTGGTTTAGTCTTGGTTTAGTCCCTGGTTTAGTCCCTGGTTTAGTCCTGGTTTTAGTCCTGGTTTAGTCCTGGTTTAGTCCTGGATTAGTCTTGGTTTAGTCCCTGGTTTTAGTCCTGGTTTAGTCATTGGTTTTAGTCCTGGTTTAGTCCTGGTTTAGTGTTGGTTTAGTCCTGGTTTAGTCCTGGTTTAGTCCCTGGTTTAGTCCTGGTTTTAGTCCTGGTTTAGTCCTGGTTTAGTCCTGGTTTAGTCCTGGTTTAGTGTTGGTTTAGTCCTGGTTTAGTCCTGGTTTAGTCCAGGTTTAGTCCTGGTTTAGTCCTGGTTTAGTCCTGGTTTAGTCCCTGGTTTAGTCCTGTTTTAGTCCTGTTTAGTCCTGGTTTAGTCCTGGTTTAGTCCTGGTTTAGTCCTGGTTTAGTCCTGTTTTTAGTCCTGGTTTAGTCCTGGTTGAGTCCTGTTTAGTCCTGGTTTAGTCCTGGTTTAGTCCTGGTTTAGTCCTGGTTTAGTCCTGGTTTTAGTCCCGGTTTAGTCCTGGTTTAGTCCTGGTTTAGTCCCTGGTTTAGTCCTGGTTTAGTCCTGGTTTAGTCCTGGTTTAGTCCCGGTTTAGTCCTGGTTTAATCCCGGTTTAGTCCCTGGTTTAGTCCTGTTTTAGTCCTGTTTAGTCCTGGTTTAGTCCTGGTTTAGTCCTGGTTTAGTCCCGGTTTAGTCCTGGTTTAGTTCTGGTTTAGTCCTGTTTAGTCCTGGTTTAGTCCTGGTTTAGTCCTGGTTTAGTCCTGGTTTAGTCCCGGTTTAGTCCTGGTTTAGTCCTGGTTTAGTTCTGGTTTAGTCCTGGTTTAGTCCTGGTTTAGTCCTGGTTTAGTCCCTGGTTTAGTCCCTGGTTGAGTCCTGGTTTTAGTCCTGGTTTAGTCCTGGTTTAGTCCTGTTTAGTCCTGCTTTAGTCCTGCTTTAGTCCTGCTTTAGTCCTGGTTTAGTCCAGGTTTAGTCCTGCTTTAGTCCTGGTTTAGTCCTGGTTTAGTCCCTGGTTTAGTCCCTGGTTGAGTCCTGGTTTAGTCCTGTTTTAGTCCTGGTTTAGTCCTGGTTTAGTCCCGGTTTAGTCCTGGTTTAGTCCTGGTTCAGCTCGTGTTTCAGGGGAAGTGTTCGTACTCTGTGGACGCAGAAGTATTTGTCCTTGGAGAAGTTGAGTGATTGAATCATGAATGAACCCGACTCTTCCTGGAGTGTCGGGTTCTGAGGGGCCGCACAGCCTGGAGCTGAAGGGAATATTCTCATTCATCCAAACAGAAAAATAAATAATAATAATAATAATAAATAAATATTCTGACGTTTGTGGACAGGAACAGTTTCAGCTGATCTAGTTTACAGCTTCACTTTCTAAAGTTCACTCATGTTATCAGCAGGTTTTTACAGTTCACGAAAAACCAACGAAAAAATGAAAACTAAAATTGAATTTTTTTTTTTTCGTTAACTGAAACATAAAACCGGCAATTTAAAAAAAAGAAGAAAAAAACGATAACTGAAAGTGTATTATGTGTTTACAAAACTAAAACTAAAGCAGGACTAGAACTAAACTAGGACTAAAACAGGACTAAAACAGGACTAAAACAGGACTAAAGCAGGACTAAACCAGGACTAAAACAGGACTAAAACAGGACTAAAGCAGGACTAAAGCAGGACTAAACTAGAACTAAAAGAGGACTAAAACAGGACTAAAACAGGACTAAAACAGGACTAAACCAGGACTAAAACAGGACTAAAGCAGGACTAAAGCAGGATTAAAAGCAGGACTAAAACAGGACTAAAGCAGGACTAAACTAGAACTAAAACAGGACTAAAGCAGGACTAAAACAGGACTAAAACAGGACTAAAGCAGGACTAAAACAGGACTAAAGCAGGACTAAAGCAGGACTAAAGCAGGACTAAAACAGGACTAAACTAGAACTAAAACAGGACTAAAGCAGGACTAAAGCAGGACTAAAGCAGGACTAAAACAGGACTAAAGCAGGACTAAAGCAGGACTAAAGCAGGACTAAACTAGGACTAAACTAGAACTAAATCAGGACTAAACTAGGACTAAACCAGGACTAGACCAGGACTAAACTAGGACTAAACCAGGACTAAAGCAGGACTAAAGCAGGACTAAATTAAAACTAAATCAGGACTAAACTAGGACTAAACCAGGACTAGACCAGGACTAAACTAGAACTAAAACAGGACTAAAGCAGGACTAAACAAGGACTAAACCAGGACTAAACTAGGACTAAACCAGGACTAGACCAGGACTAAACTAGGACTAAACCAGGACTAAAGCAGGACTAAAGCAGGACTAAATTAAAACTAAATCAGGACTAAACTAGGACTAAACCAGGACTAAACCAGGACTAAACTAGAACTAAACCAAGACTAAACTAAACCAGGACAATTAAAAGAAAAAAAAAAAAAAAAAAAAAATGATAAGTGAAACTGAATTGTGTGTTTACAAAACTAAAACTAACTGAAATTCTGGATAAATGGCTCTTGGTTTTGTCCTTTTTTGGAGTTGGTAAATGTAGAAGTTTTGGTGTTTTTATTTGTTTTTGCTCTCAAGGCTGCAGCTTGTGGACGGCTTTGGTTGTTGTGGGGGTAAAACCTGAAGAAATGTTTTAAAATTGTATTTGTTTGTTGTAAGTTTGAGAACACAAAACTTTCTTTTTGAATCCTGCACTTGACAAATAACCCAAAGTATAACCCAAAAACTAAAACTAAGAAAAACTAAACTAAAATGATCAGAGCCGCTCTAAAAACTAATTAAAACTAACTGAATTAGAGGGGAAAAAAGTCTAACTAAAACTAAACTATAATGAAAAATTCAGAGCTATTCTAACCTCAGGTATCAGCCTATAGCGGGACTTGTTTTAATTTAAACTGAAATTAAAATGTCTTTGGTGCATTTTTGTCCAGCCTCACGCCAGATTTGTTAGCATGCATTTCAGCGCTAACCGCTAACATTAATAACCTAACTAAAACAGTGAAACGTGCGGTGGCGTATTCTCTGGTGTCGCTCTCGGGAGGTCGAGTGGTTTCAGTCACCAAAACAGCCCTGGTTTTTCGGAGTTTGTGATGTTTGGAGGCTAATGCTAACGCTCCCGCTGAAATGCGCTGAGGCTAACATGTAGAGCGGCTCCGGCTAAACGAACACAGACGTTCCGTTTCCAAATTCTGGGAGTTTGTAGTGAATGTGAGAACCTGAGAAGCATTAGAGACTCATGTCGTTAGAGAATAAACTGAAGCCTCCTGAGGCCTGAGGCTGGAGGACTCAGACACACTCAAGATTCAACATTCAAGATTTTTTTTCTCAATTCACACAATTCAAGATTGTTTATTTGTCATGTGCAGGATCAACACAAGGTCAACAATTCAATGAAATGTTTAGGATCAGAAGAACCGTTGACTTGCTCAGATAGTCAGAAGTACTAATAACATTGCCTGGTTTCCACCAGACCATATCACAGTGAGATATGGTCTGGAGCACCTCCTGAATATGTCGTAGTGGAGGTGTGGTTTACGATCGCCAACGGCCGTTTATTGGGCGTTACGAATGTCTATCATTTGGCGTATACGTAGCCCATAGCCAATCATGTCAGTTGTCAGTTCAAACTACAGGGGGTCCACGGGTTACTACGTTGATCCGTTCTTAAGACGCGTCGTAACCCGAATTTCGTCGTAAACCGGATTTTGCCTTTGATCTTCCAACCAAAGCACCAATAACCTTTCCATCTCAATAATTAGACCACTACGCTGCTTGGTTATCACTGCCGCTTTCATCGGAGCAGATCAGAGCCACATCAGGTACTTCCGCCCACATTGGGCACACACACGAGGCCGTCTTCTTCTCCCTACAACCACAACAGAGCGTATTCTTCCGCCGTGCGCCGCGTGCCGTTCGCGTTTGTTTACATCTCTTACCACGCTAAACCGCGTAAGACGGAATGATGCGTAATATATACATATTTTTTTTTAATGGGGGCGCGTTCGTAACCACGAAACGTCGTAAACCGAGACCGTCGTAACCCGAGGACCCCCTGTACAAGTTTCCGTTTGTCACGTAGTACGAGTCACCGTCTTTCCACCCCTCCCCGCTCTCTGATTGGCTCCCAGAATCAGGAGAGCTCACTTAGCCTAGTCGCCAGGCTGTGTTTCAGATCGGAATGAACGAAAGCAGCCTGGAATTTCCCAGGTTACTAATAACTGCAGTAATAGTACATGGTAAAAAAGTGTTGCAAAAGTGCAGGGGAAGAAGTAAACAATATAATACAAATATGTAATAAAATGTAATAAAAATACAAGGTACAATGTACAAAGTTGCAGGTAGGATTAAATAAGGTGTAAGTATTTCACAGATTGCACATAATATGTATTGGACACTGATAGTGCTGTCCCTTCAGTCCAGTGCTTCTGCTGTAGGGAGTATTATACCTGTAGGGAGTATTATACCTCTGCTGTAGGGAGTATTATACCTGTAGGGAGTATTATACCTGTAGGGAGTATTATACCTCTGCTGTAGGGAGTATTATACCTGTAGGGAGCATTATACCTGTAGGGAGTATTATATCTCTGCTGTAGGGAGTATTATACCTGTAGGGAGTATTATACCTCTGCTGTAGGGAGTATTATACCTCTGCTGTAGGGAGTATTATACCTCTGCTGTAGGGAGTATTATACCTGTAGGGAGTATTATACCTGTAGGGAGTATTATACCTCTGCTGTAGGGAGTATTATACCTCTGGTGACAGAGGCCAAGGAAACGAGGAGCTGGCAGGGTGAGGCTGGCACAGCACTGCAGTTTCTCAGTATCAGGATATGTACAACCCCCCAACGCTAATCTCCTCCTGTCCCCTCCTTCCTCCCTCCTTCCTTCCTTCTCTCTCTCCTTCCTTTCATCTCTCTCTTTCCCTCATTTCTCTCCTTCGTTTCCCTCCTCCCTCGTTCCTCTCCTCCCTCTGGCCTCTGCCCCACAGCCTGTAAAACCTGTCATAACAGCGTGACATTTCCATGTGCTCCTGTGAAGCTCCTGTGAAGCTCCTGTGAAGCTCCTGTGAAGCTCGTGTGAAGCTCGCGTTACGGTCGTATAGAGCCGTCCGCTCGACTGACGCTCGTGTTACGGTCGTATAGAGCCGTCCGCTCGACTGACCCAAAACCATAACTCAGAGGATTCCACGAGAGAAGGCCCCAGGAACACTTCACACGAGCTCGTTTCAAACCACCCAACATCATTTAGCCACGCTGACAGATGCATTCACACTGCAACTGTCTGGAAGGATTAAATAAAGAGTTACAGTCAGAGCTGAAGGAAGCCACAACCTTCATGTTTGAGATGTTAACTCAAAGTCCACACCTGTCACAAAGTCACAAACGTGTCCCGGGCGTATGTCTGCGCTTCTGGGAAGAGGACAGGCCTCCAGCTCTTTTTTTTGGCTGTTTTCACTTTCTATTTTTGGTTATTCCTAGAGATGTCAGTCCATCCATCCATTTTCTTCCTCTTATCCGGGGCCGGGTCTAAGCAGGACTCCCAGACCTCCTTCACCCCAGACATTTCCTCCAGCTCCTCCGGGGGGACCCCCAGGCATTCCCAGGCCAGCCGGGAGACATAGTCCCTCCAGCGTGTCCTGGCTCTTCCCCGGAGCCTGCTCCCGGTGGGACGTGCCCGGAACACCTCCCGAGGGAGGCGTCCAGGAGGCGTCCGGAACAGACGCCCGAGCCGCCTCTGCTGCTCCTCTCCACGTGGAGGAGCAGCGGCTCTACTCTGAGCTCCTCACCCTATCTCTAAAGGAGCGTCCAGCCACTCTGTGGAGGAAACTCATTTCGGCCGCTTGTATCGGCGATCTCGTCCTTTCGGTCATTACCCAGAGCTCATGACCATAGGTGAGGGGAGGAACGTAGATCGACGGTAAACTGAGAGCTTTGCCTTTCGGCTCAGCTCCCTCTTCACCACAATGGTCCGGTACAGCGACCGCATCACTGCCGACGCTGCACCGATCCACCTGTCGATCTCACTCTCCATCCTCCCCTCACTCGAGAACAAGACCCAGACATACTTGAACTCCTCCACTGTCAGGGCTGTCAGTTTGATGCGTTAATTAGATTAATTAATTACACTGCAAATTAACGCATTATAAAAATCAATGCAATTAATTATGAGCGGCAATTCAAAGCACATTTTAAATTTGGCGTGCGGTGAGCAAATCGCTGCCAGGGCCTTTGAACGGCAAGTTTATTCATAAAAAGAACAAAGACGGGACGATCAACAAGAACGCTGTGATTTGGAGCTTTTGTCAAAAAGAATTTTCCTCCAGCCTGACGGATCAATTGAACGATAAACACGTCCGGACAAGTTCCATTGTTACCGGTGATAGAGCGAGCGTGAGCGCACTTCACCAAACCAACAAACCACCAAACCACCAAGCCATGCTCTCTTTCTCTCTCTCTCTCTTCCTCTGAAAATGCGATTAATATTAGATTAATTAATTACAAATCCTGTAATTAGATAATTTTTTTTAATTGTCTGACAGCACTAATAAATACATATTACAATTATATTTTCACATTCAAATGAACAGAGGATGTGTAGAGTTACATAAAACAATGTAGAGCAGCTTTAATATCTGCATAACAATAGCTTAACATCTATTAAACAAGCGGTTAGCATGATGCTAACATCAATGGAAATTCCCATAGACATGCTAGCTCCATTAGCGTCATACATTTTAGCCTGAATTTGAAGTGTAAATCAACTTAAAGTGCCTCATATAAGTTTACAGAGTGAATTAACATCTTATAACACCACAATACTTACAGACAGATATTTTCATGGGCCAGATTTACAGGATTTAAACACTGGTAAATAACAGAACAGTAGAAAAGTCTAGAACAAGATGGCGGCTACGTCATAGTTAGCTTTATCGTCAATTCTGAATCGAAATTTTGTTTCTCCCTGGCCAAGGTAAGGTAAGGTAGCTCAGAGTAGACAAAACAGATAAACTCAAAACAAAAACATTCTTTCTCCACTGGGACAGAACAGATAGGGTGACCAGATTTTCAAAATAAAAAACTGGGACATTCCTGGTTTGTGGTGGTTGGTAATAATAAAATTGTGAAGCGAGTGCGTAATTAAGGAAAACTCTGCACCAATGTGAGTCAGTACAGTCACATTTTCTTTGTGTTTTGATCAACTTTTCTGCATTTTACCAAAAGAAATGACAATTGATACCTCAAAATAGGGACATTTCTTGTATAAAACTGGGACAAACCACTGGTTTTGGATAAATCTGTAGGCACACAGGGCTCAAAACTGGGACTGTCCTGGGTAAGCAGGGATGTCTCGTCACCTTGTGTTTAGAACGTTTGCTCGGTCCAGTTATAAGGGTCAATCCAGAAATGGACAATTTGGCTTTAAAATTCTTGAAAAATAAACCTTCACTTTTCAGATTTTTTGCTACATATTCATCAATAATACATCATAAACTATGAAATGCTTGATTAGCTCAGCTTACGGATCAATGGTACAATTTTTATGACATGATTTATTTGGTTTATTTATTTGCTCACAGTTCAATCACAGTAACAGGGTTGCAGGTAACAGGGTTGCAAATCCGCACTAATGTTCACTTTATCTCAGGAGTAGAAGCTGTTTAGCTGTTACTGCTAATCAAGAGGAAAAACGTATTTATGCAAATAAGTAAAGGAAAAATAATAATAATTGTCTTATTCTGATCATTTGCATAACACCGTTGCATGAGGTAGAGTGAGACGTTCAATCAAGGCTAACGATGTTATAAAAATATGAAAAATAGAAGAAAAGAAAACCTTTGCTCTGCCCATTCTTTTGGAAAACTGTTTGATGACGTAAAGTCCAGGGGATCATGTGGTTCTGCTTTCTTCTTCTTCTACCAGGTTAAAAAATGTTCTGGTAACAGGGTTGCGTGCATGTTGTGGGACACATGCTCCATGAATACCGTACTTTTTGTACTATAGAGCGCACCTGACGATAAGCCGCGCCAACCAAATTTAAAAAAAGATTTGAACATATATAAGCCGCACCTGACTATAAGCCGCAGGTGTGCACATTGTAACTTGAGATATTTACACAGAAAGATGGTACACAAAATGATTTAAAAAAAAAAAATTAATGTAAATATGTGCTTTTTTCGAACAGCGCCTATGGCAGTAACACGGCAGAAACACGCAATAACACGGCAGTAACACGGCAGAAACATGACAGTAACATGGCAGAAACACGCAATAACACGGCAGTAACACGGCAGAAACATGACAGTAACATGGCAGAAACACGGCAGTAACACGGCAGAAACACGTAGTAACACGGCAGAAACACGGCAGTAACACGGCAGAAACATGACAGTAACATGGCAGAAACACGCAATAACACGGCAGTAACACGGCAGAAACATGACGGTAACATGGCAGAAACACGGCAGTAACACGGCAGAAACACGTAGTAACACGGCAGAAACACGGCAGTAACACGGCAGAAACAGGCAATAACACGGCCGAAACACGGCAGTAACACGGCAGAAATACGCAGTAAGACGTCAGAAACACGGCAGTAACACATCAGAAACACGCAGTAACACGCCAGAAACATGCAGTAACACGGCAGAAACACGCAGTAACACGACAGAAACACGCAGTATCACGGCAGAAACACGCAGTAACACGACAGAAACACGCAGTATCACGGCAGAAACACGCAGTATCACAGCAGAAACACGGCAGAAACACGGCAGTAACACGGCAGAGACACGGCAGAAACACGCAGTAACACGGCAGAAACACGGCAGTAACACGGCAAAAATACGGCAGTAACACGGCAGAAACACGGCAGTAACACGGCAGAAACACGGCAGTAACATGGCAGAAACACGGCAGTAACAGGGCAGTAACACGGCAGAAACACGCAATAAGACGGCAGAAACATGCAGTAACACAGCAGAAATACGCCAGTAACACGGCAGAAACACGCAATAAGACGGCAGAAACATGCAATAACACAGCAGAAACATGCCAGTAACACAGCAGTAACATGGCAGAAACACGCAATAACATGCAGTATCACTGCAGAAACACGCAGTAACATGGCAGAAACACGCAGTAACATGGCAGTAACACGGCAGAAACACGCAGTAACACGGCAGAAACATGCAGTAACACGCAGAAACACGGCAGAAACACGCAATAACATGCAGTATCACTGCAGAAACATGCAGTAACATGGCAGAAACACGCAGTAACACGCAGTAACACGCAGTAACACGCAGAAACACGCAGTAACAGGGCAGTAACACGCAGTAACAGGGCAGTAACACGCAGAAACACGCAGTAACATGGCAGAAACACGCAGTAACAGGGCAGTAACACGCAGTAACACGCAGAAACACAGTAGAAACACGCAGTAACACGGCAGTAACACGGCAGAGACACGGCAGAAACACGGCAGTAACACGGCAGAAACACGCAGTGTCACGCAGTATCACGGCAGAAACATGCAGTAACATGCAGTATCACAGCAGAAACACAACAGTAACACGGCAGAAACACGGCAGTAACACGCAGTATCACGGCAGAAACACGACAGTAACACGGCAGAAACACGGCAGAAACACGGCAGAGACATGGCAGAAACACGCAGTAACACGGCAGAAACACGGCAGTAACACGGCAGAAACATGACAGTAACATGGCAGAAACACGCAATAACACGGCAGTAACACGGCAGAAACATGACAGTAACATGGCAGAAACACGGCAGTAACACGGCAGAAACACGTAGTAACACGGCAGAAACACGACAGTAACACGGCAGAAACAGGCAATAACACGGCCGAAACACGGCAGTAACACGGCAGAAATACGCAGTAAGACGTCAGAAACACGGCAGTAACACATCAGAAACACGCAGTAACACGCCAGAAACATGCAGTAACACGGCAGAAACACGCAGTAACACGACAGAAACACGCAGTATCACGGCAGAAACACGCAGTATCACAGCAGAAACACGGCAGAAACACGGCAGTAACACGGCAGAGACACAGCAGAAACACGCCAGTAACACGCAGTATCACGGCAGAAACACGCAGTATCACAGCAGAAACACGGCAGTAACACGGCAGAGACACGGCAGAAACACGCAGTAACACGGCAGAAAAACGGCAGTAACACGGCAAAAATACGGCAGTAACACGGCAGAAACACGGCAGTAACACGGCAGAAACACGGCAGTAACATGGCAGAAACACGGCAGTAACAGGGCAGTAACACGGCAGAAACACGCAATAAGACGGCAGAAACATGCAGTAACACAGCAGAAACATGCCAGTAACACAGCAGTAACACGGCAGAAAAACGGCAGTAACACGGCAAAAATACGGCAGTAACACGGCAGAAACACGGCAGTAACACGGCAGAAACACGGCAGTAACATGGCAGAAACACGGCAGTAACAGGGCAGTAACACGGCAGAAACACGCAATAAGACGGCAGAAACATGCAATAACACAGCAGAAACATGCCAGTAACACAGCAGTAACATGGCAGAAACACGCAATAACATGCAGTATCACTGCAGAAACACGCAGTAACATGGCAGAAACACGCAGTAACATGGCAGTAACACGGCAGAAACACGCAGTAACACGGCAGAAACACGCAGTAACATGGCAGTAACACGGCAGTAACACGCAGAAACACGGCAGAAACACGCAATAACATGCAGTATCACTGCAGAAACATGCAGTAACATGGCAGAAACACGCAGTAACACGGCAGTAACACGCAGTAACACGGCAGAAACATGCAGTAACACGCAGTAACACGCAGAAACACAGTAGAAACACGCAGTAACACGGCAGTAACACAGCAGAGACACGGCAGAAACACGGCAGTAACACGGCAGAAACACGCAGTGTCACGCAGTATCACGGCAGAAACATGCAGTAACATGCAGTATCACGGCAGAAACACGACAGTAACACGGCAGAAACACGGCAGTAACACGCAGTATCACGGCAGAAACACGACAGTAACACGGCAGAAACACGGCAGAAACACGGCAGAGACATGGCAGAAACACGCAGTAACACGGCAGAAACACGGCAGTAACACGGCAGAAACACGGCAGTAACATGGCAGAAACACGGCAGTAACACGGCAGAAACACGCAATAAGACGGCAGAAACATGCAGTAACACAGCAGAAATACGCCAGTAACACGGCAGAAACACGCAATAACACGGCAGAAACACGCAATAACACGGCAGAAACATGCCAGTAACACAGCAGTAACACGGCAGAAACACGCAATAACATGCAGTATCACTGCAGAAACATGCAGTAACATGGCAGAAACACGCACTAACACGGCAGAAACACACAGTAACACGGCAGAAACATGCAGTAACACACAGAAACACGGCAGAAACACGCAATAACATGCAGTATCACTGCAGAAACACGCAGTAACATGGCAGAAACACGCAGTAACACGGCAGAAACACGCAGTAACACGGCAGAAACATGCAGTAACACGCAGAAACATGGTAGAAACACGCAGTAACACGACAGTAACACGCAGTATCACAGCAGAAACACGGCAGTAACACGGCAGAGACACGGCAGAAACACGCAGTAACATGGCAGAAACACGCAGTGTCACGCAGTATCACGGCAGAAACACGCAGTAACACGGCAGAAACATGCAGTAACATGCAGTATCATGGCAGAAACACGACAGTAACACGGCAGAAACACGGCAGTAACACGCAGTATCACGGCAGAAACACAACAGTATCACGGCAGAAACATGCAGTAACATGCAGTATCATGGCAGAAACACGACAGTAACACAGCAGAAACACGGCAGTAACACGCAGTATCACGGCAGAAACACAACAGTATCACGGCAGAAACACGGCAGTAACACGGCAGAAACACGCAATAACACGATAGAAACATGCAGTAACATGCAGTATCACGGCAGAAACACGGCAGAAACATGGTAGAAACACGCAGTAACACGCAGTATCACGGCAGAAACACGGCAGAAACATGCAGTAACACGACAGTATCACGGCAGAAACATGGCAGTAACACGGCAGATGGAAATGAAACAAATTATACAAAAAAAAGGAAAAAAAAAAGAAATATAATTGTAACTTTTATCTGAGATTCAGTTTGGTCATTAGAGGGGTGGGACAAGAGGAAAATGGCATTTTGGGGGTACTCCAGACTTATTTGGTATTTTTAAAACTATTTTCAAGCATTCTTTTTTCTTAGTTTTTTTTAGATTTGGTCTCAGGACAAGTAAATTCACTCAGAAACTGTATGTTTTAGTATTTTGTGAGTGGATTATTTAATATTTGATGGGTGGGACATAAAATGTCCTCCAATTCTGGAATGACCCATAAATACAGGCCAGAGTAAATAAATACATAAACCAAATAAATCATGTCATAAAAATTGTACCATTGATCCGTAAGCTGAGCTAATCAAGCATTTCATAGTTTATGACCTATTATTGATGAATATGTAGCAAAAAATCTGAAAAGTGAAGGTTTATTTTTCAAGAATTTTAAAGCCAAATTGTCAATTTCTGGATTGACCCTTATAACTGGACCGAGCAAACGTTCTAAACACAAGGTGACGAGACATCCCTGCTTACCCAGGACAGTCCCAGTTTTGAGCCCTGTGTGCCTACAGATTTATCCAAAACCAGTGGTTTGTCCCAGTTTTATACAAGAAATGTCCCTATTTTGAGGTATCAATTGTCATTTCTTTTGGTAAAATGCAGAAAAGTTGATCAAAACACAAAGAAAATGTGACTGTACTGACTCACATTAGTGCAGAGTTTTCCTTAATTACGCACTTGTTTCACAATTTTATTATTACCAACCACCACAAACCAGGAATGTCCCAGTTTTTTATTTTGAAAATCTGGTCACCCTATCTGTTCTGTCCCAGTGGAGAAAGAATGTTTTTGTTTTGAGTTTATCTGTTTTGTCTACTCTGAGCTACCTTACCTTACCTTGGCCAGGGAGAAACAAAATTTCGATTCAGAATTGACGATAAAGCTAACTATGACGTAGCCGCCATCTTGTTCTAGACTTTTCTACTGTTCTGTTATTTACCAGTGTTTAAATCCTGTAAATCTGGCCCATGAAAATATCTGTCTGTAAGTATTGTGGTGTTATAAGATGTTAATTCACTCTGTAAACTTATATGAGGCACTTTAAGTTGATTTACACTTCAAATTCAGGCTAAAATGTATGACGCTAATGGAGCTAGCATGTCTATGGGAATTTCCATTGATGTTAGCATCATGCTAACCGCTTGTTTTATAGATGTTAAGCTATTGTTATGCAGATATTAAATTAAAGCTGCTCTACATTGTTTTATGTAACTCTACACATCCTCTGTTCATTTGAATGTGAAAATATAATTGTAATATGTATTTATTAGTGCTGTCAGACGATTAAAAAAAATTATCTAATTACAGGATTTGTAATTAATTAATCTAATATTAATCGCATTTTAAGAGAAAGAGAGAGAGAAAGAAAGAGAGCATGGCTTGGTGGTTTGGTGGTTTGGTGGTTTGTTGGTTTGGTGGTTTGGTTTGTTGGTTTGTTGGTTTGTTGGTTTGGTGGTATGTTGGTTTGGTTTGTTGGTTTGGTGGTATGTTGGTTTGGTGGTTTGTTGGTTTGGTTTGTTGGTTTGGTGGTTTGTTGGTTTGGTGGTTTGTTGGTTTGGTGGTTTTTTTGGTTTGATGGTTTGTTGGTTTGTTGGTTTGGTGATTTGTTGGTTTGTTGGTTTGGTGGTTTGTTGGTTTGGTGGTTTGGTTTGGTGGTTTGTTGGTTTGTTGGTTTGTTGGTTTGGTGGTTTGTTGGTTTGGTGGTTTGTTGGTTTGGTGGTTTGTTGGTTTGGTGGTTTGGTGGTTTGTTGGTTTGGTGGTTTGTTGGTTTGGTGGTTTGGTGGTTTGTTGGTTTGGTAGTTTGGTGGTCTGTTGGTTTGGTAGTTTGGTGGTTTGGTGAAGTTCGTTCACACTCGCTCTATCACCGGTAACAATGGAACTTGTCCGGACGTGTTTGTCGTTCAAATTATCCGTCAGGCTGGAAGAAAATTCTTTTTTACAAAAGCTCCACATCACGGCAATCTGTCTGTGAGTGTTGTGGTGTTATACAGGGGACCCATGTCCAGATCTTGAGTCTTGGTCAGGACTTCAGCAGGAGGATTTGACCTGTGGTTAGACGAGAGAAACCGGAGCACACTGGGAGCCACGGGCAGACCATGGCTCTAAATGTGCGCTCCGTGCGTGTCACGAATGTTTGGCATGTAATATCTCACCAAACACTTATAATGACTGATGTCTGTGTGAAAAAACCCCTTTGGAATTTGAAAAACATCTTTGAAACCGGACGCGTTCTCGACCGACATGAGTAGGAATGGTGTGGTCAAAGATAGATTCATATAAAAATGTGCAGAAGGATAAAAACACCGGGTCAGCACAGTTATCACAGTATCACGGCGCTCTCACTCCACGACCAGGGACTCCCTCAATGTTCGGCATTTCGTCACAGTCTAGTGTTCCGTGACCGTAAGCACTAAAAATAACCACATTAAAGAGGGAGCGTTACGCAAAATTGTTTTTTTTTTTAAAGCTTTTAGTTCATTTCTACCACGTTATATTGTTTCCTCATGAAAAACGTGCCTGAAGAGCTTTAAATGCCATCCAGAAATACACAAAAACATGACACAAAACTGTACACGGCAGACAAACCTGATGTGATGTGCAGGAGTTTCATTAGCGGGATCCACGCTGATTTATTTATTTATTTATTTATTTGTTTTTATTTTTGTTTATTTCATTCATAAAGTATAAAAAGACATAATCAGTGTGATAGCAGTACAAAAAATTGAATGAAAGGAGCAGAAAGAAGTAGTCCTGGTTTAGTCCTGGTTTGGTCCAGGTTTAGTCCTGGTTTAGTCCTGCTTTAATAATAATAATTCATTGCATTTATATAGCGCCTTTCATGACACCCAAAGTGCTTTACAGTTCATTGTTCATTCTCTCCACACTTGGTGGTGGTAAGCTACTTTCTGTAGCCACAGCTGCCCTGGGGCAGACTGACGGAAGCGAGGCTGCCAATCTGCATCATCGGCCCACTGACCACCTCCAACACTCACACACACTCCACTTTCATACTAGGCAATGTGGGTGAAGTGTCTTGCCTAAGGACACAATGACAGTTTTTGTGATTGGCGCCCCCCTGTGGCACCTGGAATTCCCAGCGGTCTCACATCCAAGTACTAACCAGGCCCTGACTTGCTTAGCTTCTGAGATCTGACGGGATCAGGCTTTGACAAGCAGGTATTAGCCCTGGTTTGGTCCAGGTATTAGCCCTGGTTTGGTCCTGGTTTAGTCCTGGTTTAGTCCTGGTTCGGCCCTGGTTTGGTCCTGGTTTAGTCCTGGTTTGGTCCTGGTTTGGGCCTGGTTTAGTCCTGGTTTAGTCCAGGTTTAGTCCTGGTTTGGCCCTGGTTTAGTCCTGGTTTGGGCCTGGTTTAATCCTGGTTTAGTCCTGGTTTAGTCCTGGTTTGGTCCTGATTTGGGCCTGGTTTAGTCCTGGTTTAGTCCTGGTTTAGCCCTCGTTTGGTCCTGGTTTAGTCCTGGTTTGATCCTGGTTTGAGCCTGGTTTAGTCCTGGTTTGGTCCTGGTTTAGTCCTGGTTTGGTCCAAGTTTAGCCCTGGTTTAGTCCAGGTTTAGCCCTGGTTTAGTTCAGGTTTGGTCCTGGTTTAGCCCTGATTTGGTCCTGTTTAGTCCTGGTTTAGTCCAGGTTTAGTCCTGGTTTAGTCCTGGTTTAGCCCTGGTTTATTCTTGGTTTGGTCCTGGTTTAGCCCTGGTTTGGTCCTGTTTAGTCCTGGTTTAGTCCTGGTTTAGTCCTGGTTTAGTCTTGGTTTGGTCCTGGTTTAGTCCTGGTTTAGTCCTGGTTTAGTCTTGGTTTGGTCCTGGTTTAGTCCTGGTTTAGTTCTGGTTTAGTCCAGGTTTAGTCCTGGTTTGGTCCTGGTTTAGTCCTGGTTTAGTCCTGGTTTAGTCCTGGTTTGGTCCTGGTTTAGTCCTGGTTTAGTCCTGGTTTAGTCCTGGTTTAGTCCAGGTTTAGTCCTGGTTTGGTCCTGGTTTAGTCCTGGTTTAGTCCAGGTTTAGTCCTGGTTTGGTCCTGGTTTAGTCCTGGTTTAGTCCTGGTTTAGCCCTGGTTTAGTCAGAGTAATCTTCTGTTCTCTGCCCCTCTTCCCTTTTCCAGACAATAAAACCGATAGTGACGATAAAACATTTCATCAATACATTCCATTTCCATCACAATTATTAATCAATTAAAAACAGAAAGCTTCAGTTTTAAGCACAACAATTTAGTTTTCTTTTCCATACATACACATTACACTGGATTTTAAGTATTTTTTAAATGTCGTTGTTGTACTTGATTCTTGATTTCTTTGTCGAGACTTTTCCATAATTAATTTCATTTATTCATTCCTTTCACAGCGACGCTTCGATCAATAACCTCGGTTCTGAATCTGGGTTTTTTTAAACATGTCGGTTCCTTTTAAATTGTAGTTCTTGTTCTTGTCTCAAACAGTCTTTGCATATTTACAGGAAACACTCTTTGCTTTATACATGACTTTGAGGAGACTAAATACTTATTGTGCGTGAAGAGTCCCTCAGTCGTCCAGGTAGAATCCATGATAAAAAGGAGAAATTCAATTTGTCAACTGGACAAAGTTTGTTTGGTCGAAAACGTTTCGCCGCTCATGTCTGATGTCTGATGTCTCATGTCTGAGACAGATTAGTTGAGATAGTTTCAGAACTATTTCAGTGTAGTGAGCTCCTCCCTGCAGCGAGATATAAACAGGGTCTAACCAGCACTAGAACCAGAACTGAAGAAGCCTCTCGGACGAGCGGCGAAACGTTTTCGACCAAACAAACTTTGTCCAGTTGACAAATTGAATTTCTCCTTTTTATCATCAATACTTATTGTGTTGTGACAGTGCTCTGAAGGGGGATTGACTTAGCATAGAGAGCAAAGGGAGGAGGAGACTCAAAACGAAATACCTAAAGTGAAACTTACATAGAGAAGGTTCCGAGTTTGATCCTCAGGTCAACCAAGGTTTTCTGTGTGTTTACATGTGTGTAGAATCCCTCAGTCGTCCAGGTAGGAAACTCACTCAAATAAAGAAAGAACATGCAAACACACACGGCAAAAGGAGAAATTCAATTTGTCAACTGGACAAAAGTTTAGAAGAAGCAGCTTGGATGACCAAATAAACTTGTCCAGTCGACAAATTGAATTTCTCCTTTTGCCATGTGTGTTTGCATGTTCTTTCTGTACGAGGGGCATTCAAAAAGTTCTAAGACAAATGCCAGAAATTCAAAATGAGTCTAACAAAGTCTTCAACAAAATGACCTTGAATCGTACCGCTGATGACTGATAAACACATTTGACAAGTTTCGGTGTTCTAGCTTTGTTATTCAAAGAGTTACGTTACTTATTGCACAACCCACTTTTTGACCCTCCAAAATGAGTCAATCTGAAGTCTGAGCAAACATTAAAAACTTCAATGGAAACCTAAAGAAATTATTGAAGATTTGCACAATGTTTATGGATGTTTTTTTTTCCTATTTACAAAGTTGAAGGAACATTTAAAAGGAACAAGATTTCAGTCCATACTTGAAGTGAAGAGGGAGGTTGTGACTTGGTTGAATAGACAAGCTCCAGAATTCTATCAAGAAGGAATTTTTCGGTGGAAACATCGCTTGCAGAAGTGTATCGACTTAGGTGGATGTTATGTAGAAAAATAATTGTGTTACATTCAAAAATAAAGTAGTTTTTTAATTTGTCTTAAAACTTTTTGAATGACCCTCGTATTTGGGTGAGTTTTCCCCCACAAAAGGTCAAATCCTCGAGCTGAGGTCCTGACCAAGACAAGCGCAAGACCTGGAGATGAGTCCCAGCTCAGGTTTAACCCAGAGACACTGTAGGATGGGTCAAATGCAAAGGACACTTTCCCTACAGGGACTATAAAGTGTACCTTAACCTTAAGACGGGTGCAGAGGTCAGGTGACAGGAGGACAGGGCAGGTGACGAACACGTGGCAGGAGCAGGTGGCAGGAGCAGATGGCAGGTGCAGGCCTGTTTATCGCACACTCTACACCCTCGTGTTTACTCGTCTCCTTGGAGCTGCACATCCGGCTCTGGTTTCTGCAGATCTGAGCTGAGGCGCATTCAAACACTTCAACACCAGAGGCGTCCAACAGTCACATTCAACACCCTGAACCCACAACCCCAAAACCCTGAACCCACGACCCCACCACCCTGAACCCATGACCCCAACACCCTGAAACAACGACCCCAACATCCTGAAACCACGACCCCAACACCCTGAAACAACGACTCCAACACCCTGAAACCACGACCCCAACACCCTGAAACAACGACTCCAACACCCTGAACCCACAACCCCAACACCCTGAACCCGCGACCCCAACACCCTGAACCCGCGACCCCAACACCCTGAACCCACGACCCCAACACCGTGAACCCACGACCCCAACACCCTGAAACAACGATCCTAAAACCCTGAACCCACGACCCCAACACCCTGAACCCACGACCCCAACACCCTGAACCCGCGACCCCAACACCCTGAACCCATGACCCCAACACCCTGAAACAACGACCCCAACACCCTGAAACCACGACCCCAACACCCTGAAACAACGACTCCAACACCCTGAAACCACGACCCCAACACCCTGAAACAACGACTCCAACACCCTGAACTCACGACCCCAACACCCTGAACCCACAACCCCAACACCCTGAACCCGCGACCCCAACAGCCTGAACCCGCGACCCCGACACCCTGAACCCACGACCCCAACACCGTGAACCCACAACCCCAACACCCTGAAACAACGACCCTAAAACCCTGAACCCACGACCCCAACACCCTGAAACAATGACCCCGACACCCTGAACCCACGACCCCAACACCGTGAACCCACAACCCCAACACCCTGAACCCGCGACCCCAACAGCCTGAACCCGCGACCCCGACACCCTGAACCCACCACCCCAACACCCTGAACCCGCCACCCCGACACCCTGAACCCGCGACCCCAACAGCCTGAACCCGCGACCCCGACACCATGAACCTGCGACCCCAACAGCCTGAACCCGCGACCCCGACACCCTGAACCCACGACCCCAACACCGTGAACCCACAACCCCAACACCTTGAAACAACGACCCTAAAACCCTGAACCCACGACCCCAACACCCTGAAACAATGACCCCGACACCCTGAACCCACGACCCCAACACCGTGAACCCACGACCCCGACACCCTGAACCCACAACCCCAAAACCCTGAACCCACGACCCCACCACCCTGAACCCATGACCCCAACACCCTGAAACAACGACCCCAACACCCTGAAACCACGACCCCAACACCCTGAAACAACGACCCCAACACCCTGAAACCACGACCCCAACACCCTGAAACAACGACTCCAACACCCTGAACCCACGACCCCAACACCCTGAACCCACAACCCCCACACCCTGAACCCGCGACCCCAACACCCTGAACCCGTGACCCCGACACCCTGAACCCACGACCCCAACACCGTCAACCCACGACCCCAACACCCTGAAACAACGACCCTAAAACCCTGAACCCACGACCCCAACACCCTGAAACAATGACCCTGACACCCTGAACCCACGACACTAAAACCCTGAACCCACAACCTCAACACCCTGAACGCACGACCCCAACACCGTGAACCCACGACCCTAACACCCTGAACCTGCGACCCCGACACCCTGAACCCGCGACCCCGACACCCTGAACCCACGACCCCGACACCCTGAACCCGCGACCCCGACACCCTGAACCCGCGACCCCAGCACCCTGAACCCGCGACCCCAACACCCTGAAACCACGACCCCAACACCCTGAAATGTATATTATTCTCTTAAAACAGACGTACACATTCGGATAAAGAAAATAAAATTAAAGAACGTGTTGTGTATGTCACAGTGGGCGTGTCCCGGCGACTGTAGATCAGCAATACGGAAATATTGAAAATAAGAGATTAAAGATTACTTAAATGTGCACAAATCACTCTAAATACAACTTTAGGTGAGTAATGATGAGGGGAAACCACTTGAACATGGTTAAAAGTCCTGAAAAGTCCATTTTGTATTTAATTACAAGTCATGTTTTGTTTTTTCTTTTTCTTTTTTATATATACATTCTTTAAAAGGTAACTAAGGCTACGTTTACATGCAGCCATGTGTGTTGAGAAACGATATTTCTCTCCCTTCGTTTTCCAAAATAAGGTGAGTTGTTGTACAGTTGTAGGGAGTATTATCTGTTACATAAGGTGAGTTGTTGTACACTTGTAGGGAGTATTATCTGTTACATAAGGTGAGTTGTTGTACAGTTGTAGGGAGTATGGTATGAATGTCGTCCTGTACCTCTCACTGTTTGAGTGGAGCTGTAGGAGCCTGTTGGAGAATGAGCTCCTCTGTCCCTCTATGGTCTGGTGCAGTGGGTGAGCAGGAGTGTCCATGATGGAGAGCAGTTTGTCCAGTGTCCTCCTGTCCCTCACTGTGACAAATGTCTCCAGCTCACAGCCGATCACATGACCAGCTTTACGGATCAGTTTGTCAATCCGTCCGATGTCTCTTTTACTGGTGCTGCTCCCCCAGCAGACTACAGCAGAGTACAGGGCGCTGGCCTCCACAGACTGGGAGAAGATCTCCAGTAACTTACTGCACACATTGAAAGACCTGAGCTTCTTCAGGAAGTAGAGTCTGCTCTTCTTGTACACAGCATTACAGTTGTCCCTCCAGTCCAGCCTGTTATTCACATGAACGCCCAGGTACTTGTAACAGTCCACGATCTCCACCTCGTGACCCTGGATGTTAATAGGCTCCACAGGTGACCTCATCCTCCTGAAGTCAATCACCAGTTCCTTGGTCTTGTCTAAGTTCAGGAGCAGATGGTTTGCCTGGGACCACTCCACAAAATTTGTAATTAGTGTCCTGTACTCCATCTCCTGTCCATCCCTGATACACCCGACCACTGCAGAGTCATCAGAGAACTTCTGCAAATGGCAGGACTCAGCTGTACTGGAAATCAGAGGTGTACAGAGTGAACAGGAACGGAGACAGGACTGTACCCTGAGGGGCTCCTACATTATTGACCACAGTATCAGACAGGGTGGTCCCCAGGCACACGTACTGAGGCCTGACAGGGAGTCAGTAATCCAGGAGACAGTGGAGGAGCTGACACCCATCCTGAGCAGTTTCTCACCCATCAGAGAGGGCTGGATTGTGTTAAAGGCGCTGGAGAAATCAAAGAACAATATCCTCACAGAGCCCTTAACACTATCCAGGTGAGAGTGAGCCCGCTGCAGAAGATAGATTACAGCATCCTCCACACTAATGTGGGGCTGATATGCAAATTTGAGAGGGCCCAGGGATGGTGGCACCAGGGGTCTGAGCTGAGCCAGAACAAGTCTCTCAAACACTTTCATGACATGAGATGTCAGCGCAACTGGTTTGAAGTCATTGAGTCCAGATGGGACAGGCTTCTTGGGCACTGGCACAATGCAGGAGGTTTTCAAAGCACCGGTATCCTTTGAAGCTTCAGACTCAGTGCAAAGAGAAAGTGCAGGACCCCAGTGAGCTGTGCTGCACAAGTTCTTAGCACACGAGGGTTGATTTGGTCAGGTCCTGGAGACTTGTTCTGGCGCACTTTCTCCAGCTTGCCCAGGTGACAAGGAGATAGAGCTGGGTTTCTCTGTGGAGGTGGGGGCAGACGTGGGAGCAGAGGTGATGGGCTGTTGAGTGGTCTGTATAGAGGTGTGGATTTGGCATCTGGGAGGTGTAGAGTTGGAGGTGCCAATTGAGGAAAAGCGATTAAAATGTAAATTTATTAAGTTTGACCTATCTGGTCTATTGTCTTGCTGTTTGGGTTTGGAGAGACCAGAAATAGCTTTCATCTCCCTCCAGACCTCTCTAGTATTATTTTGTTTAAGTTTAGCCTCCAACTCCCTCCCATAAGCCTCCTGCCCCCGCCTCAGTTGGACTTTTAGCTGTTGCTGCACCCTCCTCAACTTGTCCTTATCACCAGAGTTGAAGGCTTCTTCTTACTGAGTAGAGCCTTCAGCTTGCTGGTGAGCCAGGGCTTGTTGTTGGGGTAACAGTGAACAGTGCGTGTGGAGACGGCTGTATCCTCGCAGAAGTTAATGTAATCTGTGATACAGTCCGTCATGCTGTCAATGTCAATCTTCTTCCGCTTTCCATTTTCACGGTCGCGGGGGCAGCAGTCCAAGCAGATCTGCTGCTCAGAACACAATGCACCTGTGTGATCAATAAAGTCTTATCTTATCTTACCCATCTTTTACACACAAATGGTAAATTCGCCTCTGAAAACGAAGGAGAACGCTCTGCAAGCCAATCAGAATCTCACTTTTGGTGCGTCAGCTGCCTAAAACTCCATTTATCTCACTTTACACGCAAATGCGAAACCGTAGTTTTCCAGAATCTCCACTCTAGCCGGAGTTTTTTGAAAGATTCGTTTTCAAAGGCGAATTCGCCATTTGCGCGTAAAAGATGGGTACAAACGAAGGGAAATGTCTGGATTTTGATCACTGAGCTGCATTAAAAAAAATCAGATTCACGTGATGATAATTTGACCAAAAAAGCAGATTCAGCTCAAACTGTTTCTTTCTGTTCACAGCAACACATGGTGGAGCCTCACCCGGACATTGCCAACGAGACGGTGACCATCCCTCCGCACTTCACGCCGTTCCAGGACCCCTTCTTCATGGTGGAGACCATCTGCATCTGCTGGTTCTCCTGTGAGCTCCTGGTGCGGTTCTTCTGCGCTCCCAGCAAAATCCGCTTCTGCAAAGACGTCATGAACATCATCGATCTGTTCGCCATCATCCCGTACTTCGTCACCATCGGCACCGAGCTCGCCAAGGACAAGGGAACGCAGCCTTCCGTGTCCCTCGCTCTCATCCGCGTCATCAGGCTCGTCCGGGTTTTCCGAATCTTCAAACTCTCGCGTCACTCCAAAGGGCTGCAGATCTTGGGTCAAACCCTCAAAGCGAGTCTACGGGAGCTCGCCTTGCTCATTTTCTTCCTCTTTATCGGCGTCATTCTCTTCTCCAGCGCGGTGTACTTCGCCGAGGTGGACAGACCTAACACGCTGTTCACGAGCATCCCTGAGGCCTTTTGGTGGGCGGTGGTCTCCATGACGACGGTGGGGTATGGCGACATGTACCCGGAGACGGTCGGCGGTAAGCTTGTGGGCTCCATGTGCGCTATCGCGGGGGTGCTGACCATCTCGCTCCCCGTGCCCGTCATCGTCTCCAACTTCAGCTACTTCTACCACCGGGGCATGGAGTGCGAGGACACGACGGAGTACCGCCACGTGGAGACGTCGCTGTGGGAGAAGGAGGGAGAGGAGGAGGAGGATGGAGACGGGGAGGACGCAGGAGGAGGAGGAGCGGAGGACTGGCCCAGCGAGTTTATGGAAGACATGGCGCCGCTGTATGAGCCGAACAACAGCGAAGTGTGCCCCTCGCTCAACGGGACGATTCTGTCAGGGCAGAAAGCTCTGAACTACTATCAACACGAACCGATGGTGACGCAAGTGTGAGGAGGAGAGGGAGGAGCGAGGAAAGAGGAGAGGAGGAGAGGGAGGACTAAGGAAAGAGGAGAGGAGGAAAGGGAGAGTAGTGTTGCCACAATACTAAAATCCCTCAGTGATCCAGGTTTAAACCAGATGTAAATAAGGTCTAAACCAGGTCACAGCTAGGTCTAAACCAGGCCTAAACCAGGTCTCAACTAGGTCTAAACCAGATCTCAACTAGGTCTAAACCAGGAGAGGGGGAGATGTAGCGAGGAGGAGGGGGTTTTCTCCATCATAAGCTTCTACTGTTTTGACTGTTAAAGATGCACTATGGAACATTTCTGGTGGTGAATGTGGAACCAGCTTGTGTCTGTGTAGATGTCCCACAGTATGGCATTAACCTTCTTATCTGTCTCTAAATGAAATCTCAACCCGGACTCAACCCGGACTCAACCTGGACTAAATCAGGACTTAACCCAGTCTTAACGCAGTCTTAACGCAGTCCGCGGCGTGTGTTAAAACTGCACAACGCACGGCTATTCTAGTTGAATAATAATAACTTTTGGCTCCTCTTCCCCACCTCTTTCCCACCACCAGAGAAGTTCCACAGTGCAGCTTTAACGAGGATTACTGCAGTAAAGTCAAACATATAAAATGGGCTCTGTTTGTGTCGCGGGTTCAGAACAGCCGGGGCGTTATGGCTGAAAGACGAACTGAAACGCCGAAGAACCAGTGCGAAACAGACTCAAAAACAGACTCAAAAATGGACCTGAAATGGCCACTGCTGACGCCAGAAATGCTGGGAACGCTGGGAACGCTGGGAACGCCGGGAACGCTGGGAACGCTGGGAACGCTGGGAACGCCGGGAACGCCGGGAAGGCTCTTTGTGTTTTTGCACTTTAGTTTGTAAAATGCTGCTGCAGATTTAAAAAGTTGAAAAGCTTTATTTGTCTCACACAGATTCGGTTTAAAGTGCCGTTGTTTAACTTTTGTTTTGTTTTGTCTGGAATGTTTCACAGTATGGCATTAAAGCTTTCTGTCACCATGGAGACCAAACCAGACCAAGTTCCAGGTCAGATCTGTGGAGAAGCGACCCCGCTCACAGTCAGAATATTTGTTTTTCTGGGTATTTTTGAGCTCTAAAACCACCCGTGATTGAATAAACGTAAAGTAGAGCTGTTTAAAGTCACACTGTGGAACATTCCAGGCAGAGCAGTGACGTAACCATAGAAATAAGCAGGTGATGGACCCTGAATGAAAAAGTTACATAATGTACCTTTAGAGAAGTCTCGGTGTTTGTATTGTTGGTATCAGTATAAATCTAACCAGGACTCGACTCGGACTAAAACAGAACTCAACTCGGACTAAATCAGGACTCAACCCGGACTAAATCAGGACTCAACCTGGACTAAAACAGAACTCAACCCGGACTAAATCAGGACTTAACCCGGACTAAATCAGGACTCAACCCGGACTAAATCAGGACTCGACCCGGACTAAATCAGGACTCAACCCAGACTAAATCAGGACTCAACCAGGACTAAAACAGAACTCAACCCGGACTAAATCAGGACTCAACCCGGACTAAATCAGGAATCAACCCGGACTAAATCAGGACTCAACCCGGACTAAAACAGAACTCAACCCGGACTAAATCAGGACTCAACCCGGACTAAAACAGAACTCAACTCGGACTAAATCAGGACTCGACCCAGACTAAATCAGGACTCAACCCAGACTAAATCAGGACTCAACCCGCACTCAACCCGGGCTAAATCAAGACTCGACCCGGACTAAAACAGAACTCAAGCCGGACTAAATCAGGACTCGACCCGGACTAAATCAGGACTCAAGCCGGACTAAATCAGGACTCGACCCGGACTAAATCAGGACTCAACCCGGACTAAAAACAGAACTCAACCCGGACTAAATCAGGACTCAACCCGCACTCAACCCGGACTAAATCAAGACTCGACCCGGACTAAAACAGAACTCAAGCCAGACTAAATCAGGACTCTACCCGGACTAAAACAGAACTCAAGCCAGACTAAATCAGGACTCAACCCGCACTCAACCCGGACTAAATCAAGACTCGACCCGGACTAAAACAGAACTCAAGCCGGACTAAATCAGGACTCTACCCGGACTAAAACAGAACTCAACTCGGACTAAATCAGGACTCGACCCGGACTAAATCAGGACTCAAGCCGGACTAAATCAGGACTCAACTCGGACTAAAACAGAACTCAACTCGGACTAAATCAGGACTCGACCCAGACTAAATCAGGACTCAACCCGGACTAAAACAGAACTCAACCCGGACTAAATCAGGACTCAACCCGCACTCAACCCGGACTAAATCAAGACTCGACCCGGACTAAAACAGAACTCAAGCCAGACTAAATCAGGACTCAACCCGGACTAAAACAGAACTCAACCTGGACTAAAAAAGAACTCATGTTGGACTGAACCTGGATTCAACAAAAAAAAGCTACTTGTATTTTTAATTTTGCAGAACTTTGGGAAAGCGTTTTGTTCAGAATTAGAACATGTGCGACTGAAATATTTAGATTTTATTGATGATTCTCATACAGACATTTGCGCATTAACTGGAAATGTGTCGTTGAGCAAGACACTGAACGGCTTTGCTGCTGCTGTAGTGCGATTCCTGCGACTTTAAACACACTGGACAGAAAATGTGTTTATCGACGACTCGATGAAGCTCCGCTGTTGTGTGTTTTATATTTTTTATTTCATGGTCTTAAAATGTTCACTGCGAAAGGCTTAACGAGTGCGGAGAGAGTCCTTCCTGTAACGGACTCGTTTTTATAAATATCTGCCGCAGAACACGGATAATGTCCTACGATAAAAATGTCCTTCACTTTTGTATGTTTCCTCAGAGTGTGACTGGACTGTGCGTTTTTAAAGAACGAACACAAACCACACGCTTCTTTTATCTTTTATCTACTGACGCTAATAAAGAGTTTATTTTATGATTCTGTTGAGTGTTTGGTGTTTAAGTATTTGCACCGGGAACGCTCTGAACATCACACCGGGAACATGAACATCACACCGGGAACGCTCTGAACATCACACCGGGAACATGAACATCACACCGGGAACGCTCTGAACATCACACCGGGAATGCTCTGAACATCACATTTGGAACGCTTTGAACATCACATTTGGAACGCTCTGAACATCACACTGGGAACATAAACGTCACACCGGGAACGCTCTGAACATCACATTTGGAACGCTTTGAACATCACATTTGGAACGCTCTGAACATCACACTGGGAACATAAACGTCACACCGGGAATGCTCTGAACATCACATTTGGAACGCTCTGAACATCACACTGGGAACATAAACGTCACACCGGGAATGCTCTGAACATCACATTTGGAACGCTCTGAACATCACATTTGGAACGCTTTGAACATCACATTTGGAACGCTCTGAACATCACATTTGGAACGCTCTGAACATCACATTTGGAACGCTTTGAACATCACATTTGGAACGCTCTGAACATCACACCGGGAATGCTCTGAGCGTCACATTTGGAACGCTCTGAACATCACATTTGGAACGCTCTGAACATCACATTTGGAACGCTCTGAACATCACATTTGGAACGCTCTGAACATCACATTTGGAACGCTTTGAACATCACATTTGGAACGCTTTGAACATCACATTTGGAACGCTCTGAACATCACACCGGGAATGCTCTGAACATCACATTTGGAACGCTTTGAACATCACACCGGGAATGCTCTGAACGTAACATTTGGAACGCTCTGAACATCACATTTGGAATGCTCTGAACATCACATTTGGAACGCTCTGAACATCACATTTGGAACGCTCTGAACATCACATTTGGAACGCTCTGAACATCACATTTGGAACACTCTGAACATCACACTGGGAACATAAACGTCACACCGGGAACGCTCTGAACATCACATTTGGAACGCTCTGAACGTCACACCAGGAACGCTCTGAACATCACATTTGGAACGCTTTGAGCATCACACCGGGAACATAAACGTCACACCGGGAATGCTCTGAACGTCACATTTGGAATGCTCTGAACGTCACATTTGGAACGCTCTGAACATCACATTTGGAACACTCTGAACATCACACTGGGAACATAAACGTCACACCGGGAATGCTCTGAACGTCACATTTGGAATGCTCTGAACATCACATTTGGAACGCTCTGAACATCACACTGGGAACATAAACGTCACACCAAGAAAGCTCTGAACATCACATTTGGAACGCTCTGAAGATCACATTTGGAACGCTTTGAACATCACACTGGGAACATAAACGTCACACCGGGAACGCTCTAAACGTCACATTTGGAACGCTCTGAAGATCACATTTGGAACGTTTTGAACATCACACTGGGAACATAAACGTCACACCGGGAACGCTCTGAACATCACATTTGGAACGCTCTGAACATCACACTGGGAACGCTCTGAACATCACATTTGGAACGCTCTGAACATCACACTGGGAACATAAACGTCACACCGGGAACGCTCTGAACATCACATTTGGAACGCTCTGAACGTCACACCAGGAACGCTCTGAACATCACATTTGGAACGCTCTGAACATCACATTTGGAACGCTCTGAACATCACATTTGGAACGCTCTGAACATCACACTGGGAACATAAACGTCACACCGGGAACGCTCTGAACATCACATTTGGAACGCTTTGAACATCACACCGGGAATGCTCTAAACGTCACATTTGGAACGCTCTGAACATCACATTTGGAACGCTTTGAACATCACATTTGGAACGCTCTGAACATCACATTTGGAACGCTCTGAACATCACATTTGGAACGCTCTGAACATCACACTGGGAACATAAACGTCACACCGGGAACGCTCTGAACATCACATTTGGAACGCTTTGAACATCACATTTGGAACGCTCTGAACATCACATTTGGAACGCTCTGAACATCACATTTGGAACGCTCTGAACATCACATTTGGAACACTCTGAACATCACATTTGGAACGCTCTGAACATCACATTTGGAACGCTCTGAACATCACATTTGGAACGCTCTGAACATCACACTGGGAACATAAACGTCACACCGGGAACGCTCTGAACATCACATTTGGAACGCTTTGAACGTCACACCAGGAACGCTCTGAACATCACATTTGGAACGCTCTGAACATCACATTTGGAACGCTCTGAACATCACACTGGGAACATAAACGTCACACCGGGAACGCTCTGAACATCACATTTGGAACGCTCTGAACATCACATTTGGAACGCTTTGAACATCACACCGGGAATGCTCTGAACATCACATTTGGAACGCTCTGAACATCACATTTGGAACGCTTTGAACATCACATTTGGAACGCTCTGAACATCACATTTGGAACGCTCTGAACATCACATTTGGAACGCTCTGAACATCACATTTGGAACACTCTGAACATCACATTTGGAACGCTCTGAACATCACATTTGGAACGCTCTGAACATCACATTTGGAACACTCTGAACATCACATTTGGAACGCTCTGAACATCACACTGGGAACATAAACGTCACACCGGGAACGCTCTGAACATCACATTTGGAACGCTCTGAACATCACATTTGGAACGCTCTGAACATCACATTTGGAACGCTCTGAACATCACATTTGGAACGCTCTGAACATCACATTTGGAACGCTCTGAACATCACATTTGGAACGCTCTGAACATCACACTGGGAACATAAACGTCACACCGGGAACGCTCTGAACATCACATTTGGAACGCTCTGAACATCACATTTGGAACGCTCTGAACATCACATTTGGAATGCTCTGAACATCACATTTGGAACGCTCTGAACATCACACCGGGAACGCTCTGAACATCACATTTGGAACGCTCTGAACGTCACATTTGGAACGCTCTGAACATCACACCGGGAACGCTCTGAACGTCACATTTGGAACGCTTTGAACATCACATTTGGAACGCTTTGAACATCACACTGGGAACGCTCTGAACGTCACATTTGGAACGCTCTGAACATCACATTTGGAATGCTCTGAACATCACATTTGGAACGCTTTGAACATCACATTTGGAACGCTTTGAACATCACACCGGGAATGCTCTGAACGTCACATTTGGAACGTTCTGAACATCACATTTGGAACACTGAACATCACATTTGGAACGCTCTGAACGTCACATTTGGAACGCTCTGAACATCACATTTGGAACGCTCTGAACATCACATTTGGAACGCTCTGAACATCACATTTGGAACACTGAACATCACATTTGGAACGCTCTGAACATCACATTTGGAACGCTCTGAACATCACATTTGGAACGCTCTGAACATCACATTTGGAACACTGAACATCACATTTGGAACGCTCTGAACATCACATTTGGAACACTGAACATCACATTTGGAACGCTCTGAACATCACATTTGGAACGCTCTGAACATCACATTTGGAACACTGAACATCACATTTGGAACGCTCTGAACATTACACTGGGAACATAAACGTCACACCGGGAACGCTCTGAACATCACATTTGGAACGCTCTGAACATCACATTTGGAACGCTCTGAACATCACATTTGGAACACTGAACATCACATTTGGAACGCTCTGAACATCACATTTGGAACGCTCTGAACATCACATTTGGAACATGAACGTCACACCGGGAACGCTCTAAACATCACATTTGGAACGCTTTGAACATCACATTTGGAACGCTCTGAACATCACATTTGGAACACTGAACATCACATTTGGAACGCTCTGAACATCACATTTGGAACGCTCTGAACATCACACTGGGAACATAAACGTCACACCGGGAACGCTCTGAACATCACATTTGGAACGCTCTGAACATCACATTTGGAACGCTCTGAACATCACATTTGGAACGCTCTGAACATCACATTTGGAACGCTCTGAACATCACATTTGGAACACTCTGAACATCCCATTTGGAACACTGAACATCACACTGGGAACATAAACGTCACACCGGGAATGCTCTGAACATCACATTTGGAATGCTCTGAACGTCACATCTGGAACGCTCTGAACATCACATTTGGAACACTGAACATCACATTTGGAACACTCTGAACATCACATTTGGAACACTCTGAACATCACATTTGGAACGCTCTGAACATCACATTTGGAACGCTCTGAACATCACACTGGGAACATAAACGTCACACCGGGAACGCTCTGAACGTCACATTTGGAACGCTCTGAACATCACATTTGGAACGCTCTGAACATCACATTTGGAACGCTCTGAACGTCACACCGGGAACAAAACAGGTGACCTACATGAATCGTGTAGATGCGATGAGAATCTAATTTAAACGCTTCGTTTTTACAGGAACTTGGTCTGCGCTGCCAGCCAACGTGCTCCTGACCTCGTGTGCAAGATGCATTTTAAATAAACCGTTGAATGTGTAGTTACTGCTTCGGGGAACACAAACATAAATTAGTCCGTTGTGCTCTGCTATTTATGAGGGGCTGGTTGGTCTAAGAGAAAAATGTCAGGGCCGTTTTTTTTGTCCCAGTCCAGCCTTGGTTAAAAGGAACTGACATGTTTAAAAAAAAAAAAAAACAGGTTATGGATTTATAATTTAACAGTAAATAAACAGTGAAGCAGAGAGAAACATTTTATTTCAGTAATTTGACATGGTAAATGATATAATTTAAATGACAGGAAATACACCCAGTGACGTCGAGAATAATTTTTTTTTTTTTTTGAGTAAATAAAATCATTTGCAGTCTGAATATTTATTTGATATAAATAAGAAAATCACACCGGTTTAACTCAGTTAGTTATTGCAGTTACTCCATCTGTCCAGCAGATGGAGACAGTCTTTTTTATTTATTCATTCAGAACTAAACCAGGACTAAACCAGGACTAAACCAGGACTAAACCAGGACTAACCAAGGACTAACCAAGGACTAAACCAGGACTAAACCAGGACTAACCAAGGACTAACCCATGACTAAACCAGGACTAAACCAGGACTAAACCAGGACTAACCAAGGACTAACCAAGGACTAAACCAGGACTAAACCAGGACTAAACCAGGACTAACCAAGGACTAACCCATGACTAAACCAGGACTAAACCAGGAGTAAACCAGGACTAAACCAGGAGTAACCAAGGACTAAACCAGGACTAAACCAGGACTAACCCAGGAATAAACCAGGACTAAACCAGGACTAAACCAGATCTAAACCAGGACTAACCCAGGACTAAACCAGGTCTAACCAAGGTCTAGCCCAAGACTAACCCATGACTAAACCAGGACTAACCCAGGACTAAACCAGGACTAAACCAGGACTAAACCAGGTCTAACCAAGGTCTAACCCAGGACTAAACCAGGACTAAACCACGACTAAACCAGATCTAAACCAGGACTAACCCAGGACTAAACCAGGTCTAACCAAGGTCTAACCCAGGACTAAACCAGGACTAACCCAGGACTAAATCAGGTCTAACCCAGATCTAACCCAGGACTAACCCAGGACTAAACCAGGACTAAAACAGGACTAAACCAGGACTAACCCAGGACTAAACCAGGACTAAAACAGGACTAAACCAAATCTAAACCAGGACTAACTCAAGACTAAACCAGGACTAACCCAGGACTAAATCAGGTCTAACCCAGGACTAAACCAGGACTAACCCAGGACTAAACCAGGACTAACCCAGGACTAAACCAGGACTAAACCAGGACTAACCCAAAGAAAAATTTAAAAAAATAATAATAAATGAAATCTGCACAGAGTGGCACAGGTACTGAGCACTCTCGCCTCACAGCAAGAAGGCCCCGGGTTTGATGTGCGGGTCGACTGTGTTTGACTGTGTGGAGTTTACATGTTCTCTCTGTGTCTGTGTGGAGTTTGCATGTTCTCTCTGTGTCTGTGTGGAGTTTACATGTTCTCTCTGTGTCTGTGTGGAGTTTGCATGTTCTCTCTATGTCTGTTTGGAGTTTACATGTTCTCTCTGTGTCTGTGTGGAGATTACATGTTCTCTCTGTGTCTGTGTGGAGTTTACATGTTCTCTCTGTGTCTGTGTGGAGTTTACATGTTCTCTCTGTGTCTCTGTGGAGTTTACATGTTCTCTCTGTGTCTGTGTGGAGTTTACATGTTCTCCCTGTGTCTGTGTGGAGTTTGCATGTTCTCTCTGTGTCTGGGTGGAGTTTGCATGTTCTCTCTGTGTCTGGGTGGAGTTTGCATGTTCTCTCTGTGGCTGGGTGGAGTTTACATGTTGTCTCTGTGTCTGTGTGGAGTTTGCATGTTCTCTCTGTGTCTGGGTGGAGTTTGCATGTTCTCTCTGTGTCTGGGTGGAGTTTGCATGTTCTCTCTGTGTCTGGGTGGAGTTTGCATGTTCTCTCTGTGTCTGGGTGGAGTTTGCATGTTCTCTCTGTGGCTGGGTGGAGTTTACATGTTGTCTCTGTGTCTGTGTGGAGTTTGCATGTTCTCTCTGTGTCTGGGTGGAGTTTGCATGTTCTCTCTGTGTCTGGGTGGAGTTTGCATGTTCTCTCTGTGTCTGGGTGGAGTTTGCATGTTCTCTCTGTGTCTGGGTGGAGTTTGCATGTTCTCTCTGTGTCTGGGTGGAGTTTACATGTTCTCCCTGTGTCTGGGTGGAGTTTACATGTTCTCCCTGTGTCTGGGTGGAGTTTGCATGTTCTCCCTGTGTCTGTGTGGAGTTTGCATGTTCTCCCTGTGTCTGGGTGGAGTTTGCATGTTCTCCCTGTGTCTGTGTGGAGTTTGCATGTTCTCTCTGTGTCTGTGTGGAGTTTACATGTTCTCCCTGTGTCTGTGTGGAGTTTACATGTTCTCCCTGTGTCTGGGTGGAGTTTGCATGTTCTCTCTGTGTCTGTGTGGAGTTTGCATGTTCTCTCTGTGTCTGTGTGGAGTTTGCATGTTCTCCCTGTGTCTGTGTGGAGTTTACATGTTCTCCCTGTGTCTGTGTGGAGTTTACATGTTCTCCCTGTGTCTGTGTGGAGTTTACATGTTCTCCCTGTGTCTGGGTGGAGTTTGCATGTTCTCCCTGTGTCTGTGTGGAGTTTGCATGTTCTCTCTGTGTCTGGGTGGAGTTTGCATGTTCTCTCTGTGTCTGTGTGGAGTTTACATGTTCTCCCTGTGTCTGGGTGGAGTTTGCATGTTCTCCCTGTGTCTGTGTGGAGTTTACATGTTCTCTCTGTGTCTGTCTGTGTGGAGTTTGCATGTTCTCCCTGTGTCTGTGTGGAGTTTACATGTTCTCTCTGTGTCTGTGTGGAGTTTACATGTTCTCCCTGTGTCTGGGTGCAGTTCAGTGTCCCTCCAGCAGGCGTCGCTCTCGGTCTCGGCCTCGGGCAGCAGCTGTGAGCGCTCCGGGTTTGATTTACAGAAATGTGACACGAGCACGACGAGAATCCAAACACCGAGACTCATTCAGAGCAGAGCGGATATATATACATGACCCACATCCACACACACAACACACAACTACAACACACAACACACACAACACACAACTACAACACACAACACACACAACTACAACACACAACTACAACAGACACACAACACACAACTACAACATACAACACACACAACTACAACACACAACTACAACATACAACACACACAACTACAACACACAACTACAACATACAACACACACAACTACAACACGTTTCATTTTGCTCCAAATGTAAAAAAAAACACTCTGCTCTAGAGATCCACAGGAGGGGCCCACAGCCTGGTTTAGACCTGGCTTAGACCTGGTTTAGACCTGGTTTAGACCTGGTTTAGACCTGGTTTAGTCCTGGTTTAGATCTGGCTTAGACCTGGTTTAGACCTGGTTTAGACCTGGTTTAGACCTGGCTTAGACCTGGTTTAGACCTGGCTTAGACCTGGTTTAGACCTGGCTTAGACCTGGTTTAGATCTGGCTTAGACCTGGTTTAGACCTGGTTTAGACCTGGTTTAGACCAGGCTTAGACCTGGTTTAGATCTGGTTTAGACCTGGCTTAGACCTGGTTTAGACCTGGCTTAGACCTGGTTTAGATCTGGTTTAGACCTGGCTTAGACCTGGTTTAGACCTGGCTTAGACCTGGTTTAGATCTGGCTTAGACCTGGTTTAGACCTGGTTTAGACCTGGTTTAGACCAGGCTTAGACCTGGTTTAGACCTGGTTTAGACCTGGCTTAGACCTGGTTTAGACCTGGCTTAGACCTGGTTTAGATCTGGCTTAGACCTGGTTTAGACCTGGCTTAGACCTGGTTTAGACCTGGCTTAGACCTGGTTTAGATCTGGCTTAGACCTGGTTTAGACCTGGCTTAGACCTGGTTTAGACCTGGCTTAGACCTGGTTTAGACCTGGTTTAGACCTGGTTTAGACCTGGCTTAGACCTGGTTTAGACCTGGCTTAGACCTGGTTTAGATCTGGCTTAGACCTGGTTTAGACCTGGTTTAGTCCTGGTTTAGACCTGGTTTAAACCTGGCTTAGACCTGGTTTAGACCTGGTTTAGTCCTGGTTTAGACCTGGTTTAGACCTGGTTTAGTCCTGGTTTAGACCTGGCTTAGACCTGGTTTAGTCCTGGTTTAGTCCTGGTTTAGACCTGGTTTAGTCCTGGTTTAGACCTGGTTTATTCCTGGTTCAGACCTGGTTTAGTCCTGGTTTAGACCTGGTTTAGTCCTGGTTTAGACCTGGTTTACACCTGGTTTAGTCCTGGTTTATTCCTGGTTTAGTCCTGGTTTAGACCTGGTTTAGTCCTGGTTTAGACATGGTTTAGACCTGGTTTAGTCCTGGTTTAGACCTGGTTTAGTCCTGGTTTAGACCTGGTTTAGACCTGGTTTAGTCCTGGTTTAGTCCTGGTTTATTCCTGGTTTATTCCTGGTTTAGACCTGGTTTAGTCCTGGCTTAGACCTGGTTTAGTCCTAGTTTATTCCTGGTTTATTCCTGGTTTAGACCTGGTTTAGTCCTGGTTTAGACCTGGTTTAGTCCTGGTTTAGTCCTGGTTTAGTCCTGGTTTAGTCCTGGTTTATTCCTGGTTCAGACCTGGTTTAGTCCTGGTTTATTCCTGGTTTAGTCCTGGTTTAGACCTGGTTTAGTCCTGGTTTAGACGTGGTTTAGACCTGGTTTAGTCCTGGTTTAGACCTGGCTTAGACCTGGTTTAGTCCTGGTTTAGTCCTGGTTTATTCCTGGTTTATTCCTGGTTTAGACCTGGTTTAATCCTGGTTTATTCCTGGTTTAGACCTGGTTTAGTCCTGGTTTAGACCTGGTTTAGTCCTGGTTTAATCCTGGTTTAGACCTGGTTTAGTCCTGGTTTAGTCCTGGTTTATTCCTGGTTTAGACCTGGTTTAGACCTGGTTTAGACCTGGTTTAGTCCTGGTTTAGAACTGGTTTAGTCCTGGTTTAGTCCTGGTTCTGTCCTGGTTTAGACCTGGTATAGTCTTGGTTTAGTCCTTGTTCAGTCCTGGTTTAGTCCTGGTTTAGTTCTGGTTTAGTCCTGGTTTAGACCTGGTTTAGTCCTGGTTTAGTCCTGGTTTATTCCTGATTTAGACCTGGTTTAGACCTGGTTTAGACCTGGTTTGCTTCTGGTTCAGTCCTGGTTTAGTTCTGGTTTAGTCCTGGTTTAGTCCTGGTTTAGACCTGGTTTAGTCCTGGTTTAGTCCTGGTTTATTCCTGATTTAGACCTGGTTTAGACCTGGTTTAGACCTGGTTTGGTTCTGGTTCAGTCCTGGTTTAGTTCTGGTTTAGTCCTGGTTTAGACCTGGTTTAGTCCTGGTTTAGACCTGGTTTAGTTCCGGTTTAGTCCTGGTTTAGACCTGGTTTAGACCTGGTTCGGTCCTGGTTCAGTCCTGGTTTAGTCCTGGTTTAGACCTGGTTCAGTCCTGGTTCGGTCCTGGTTTAGTCCTGGTTTAGACCTGGTTTAGACCTGGTTCGGTCCTGGTTCAGTCCTGGTTTAGACCTGGTTTAGACCTGGTTTAGACCTGGTTCGGTCCTGGTTCAGTCCTGGTTTAGTCCTGGTTTAGACCTGGTTCAGTCCTGGTTCGGTCCTGGTTTAGTCCTGGTTTAGACCTGGTTTAGACCTGGTTCGGTCCTGGTTCAGTCCTGGTTCAGTCCTGGTTTAGTTCTGGTTTAGTCCTGGTTCGGTCAGAGCACTTGTTTCTTTTATTACGTCGTTTTAGATCAATATTGAGATTTTAAAGGTCATCATTAGAACAGAAGGATCCTCAGAGGTCAGAGCGCGGGTTTAAACTCATTTATCTTCTCACATGTTCCAGTACAGGTGATTTTATTGCTTGAACAAAAATGCACTTTCTTACACTGGGCTGACTTGCCTCTCCACAGACCCGACCCTCACCCCCTGCTGCTTCAAATGCTGGTCTCCATGGAGATACATATTAAAGGTTTAATGTAAAAATGTAAAATAGTACAGAAAAAGCAATAACATCTCCAAGGAGACCAGCAGGAGGCAGGCTCAGAGGCAGAAAAGTTCCACACTGCAGCTTTCCCTGCTGTGGTCACAGACTCGGAGCTGTGATCGGTGGAGGATCTGCTCTGAGAGGATTAAAACGCGTCTCAGTTTTTCATCGTTTCGTCCGAGTGTGTGGCGACCCGTCCATCGGCTTTTGTCTCATCTCGTCTCTTCTGACGTAAATCCCGCCCAGATGGACCTCAGGGGACTTAAGAGCCAAAGAAAACCACAAGACCTTTGTTACGGCAAATAAATCTCTTTTATTCCCTCATGCACATGAGCCACGGGCACACGGGCACCGGGGGCGGGGCATTTACAAGTTTAAGGAGGGACAGAGATATTCACTTTAATTAATATTCATCAATAATATTCATCAGTAATATTCATCAATATTTTTTCTAACATTTGAACATTTAACAGAACGTCTCAAAGCCAAACTCACGCACACCAACCACAACAAAAGAAACTGCAGTCTTTACATGAGTCATTACATATGAGTCATTACATATGAACAGAGTCATTACATATGAGTCATTACATATGAACAGAGTCATTACATATGAGTCATTATATATGAGTCATTACATGAGTCATTACATATGAGTCATTACATATGAGTCATTATACGAGTCATTACATAAGAGTCATTACAGATGAGCAGAGTCATTACATATGAGTCATTACATATGAACAGAGTCATTACATATGAGTCATTACATGAGTCATTACATATGAACAGAGTCATTACATATGAGTCATTACATGAGTCATTACATATGAGTCATTACATATGAACAGAGTCATTACATATGAGTCATTACATGAGTCATTACATATGAGTCATTACATATGAGTCATTATACGAGTCATTACATATGAGTCATTACATATGAGTCATTACATATGAGTCATTATACGAGTCATTACATATGAGTCATTACATATGAGTCATTACATATGAGTCATTATACGAGTCATTACATATGAGTCATTACATATGAGTCATTACATATGAGTCATTACATATGAGTCATTATACGAGTCATTACATATGAGTCATTACATATGAGTCATTATACGAGTCATTACATATGAGTCATTACATATGAGTCATTACATATGAGTCATTACATATGAGTCATTACATATGAGTCATTACATGTGAGTTATTACTGTACATGAGTTATTACATGAGTCATTACATGAGTCATTACATGAGTCATTACATGAGTCATTACATATGAGTCATTACATATGAGTTATTACATATGAGTCATTACATATGAATCATTACATGAGTCATTACATATGAACAGAGTCATTACATATGAGTCATTACATATGAGTCATTACATATGAGTCATTACATGTGAGTTATTACTGTACATGAGTTATTACATGAGTCATTACATATGAGTCATTACATATGAGTCATTACATATGAGTCATTACATATGAGTCATTACATATGAACAGAGTCATTACATATGAGTCATTACATGTGAGTTATTACTGTACATGAGTTATTACATGAGTCATTACATATGAGTCATTACATATGAGTCATTACATGTGAGTTATTACTGTACATGAGTTATTACATGAGTTATTATACGAGTCATTACATAAGAGTCATTACAAATGAATCATTACATGAGTCATTACATGAGTTATTACATGAGTCATTACATGAGTTATTACATGAGTCATTACATGAGTCATTACATGTGAGTTATTACTGTACATAAGTAATTACATGAGTCATTACATATGAGTCATGAGAGAGGACAGAGAAGAGGACAGTAAATGGTTAAGGGCCATTTGAAAATGGTACATTTTGTTGCCAGAGCAACGTTTGTGCCGATTTGCAACAACACCGTCCAGTTTAGACACGGCCAGCGCCCCCTGGTGACGAACAGGACTCTCAGAGGCACGGCCGTCTGCCAGGGCAGGGGCAGGTCAGAGGGCAGGGCAGGGGCAGGGGCAGGGGCAGGTCAGAGGTCAGGAGTTGGGTTTGGTCCACAGACTGTATATAGAAGAGGACTGACTGAGTGTAACTTCGGCTCCAGTCAAATGAAGATAATCGAGGCAAGCGGTTATAATGGGTCATTTAGAGATAAGTTCCATATTTGTCATTCCAATTCCAAACCCAGGATCACGTCGAGCGGTCAATACGAACACTTTAAAACCAACATGACGAGTCTGACAGCAGCGGTGACAGAGGGCGGGGCAACGATTTGCTCAATGTAAAATCAACTGGAGCCAGAGCCGATGGACACGCCCATGAGCACTTCCTGTGTGAAACGTGGTGGCGGGACAGCGACAGTCTGTCCATTTATATAAACAGGATATGGTTTGGCGACAGAGTTCCGGGCAGAGGTCAGGGCTGGTCACATGACGAGAGGGCGTGTCTCCGGGGTTGGGGGCGTGTCCCCGAGGTCAGGGCAGCTCACATGACGAGAGGGCGTGTCTCCGGGGTCGGGGGCGTGTCCCCGAGGTCAGGGCAGGTCACATGACGAGAGGCCGTGTCTCCGGTCGTACGCCGTGTCATCGCTCTCCTCTCCATCGCTCAGGTATAACACTCGGTCTCTCTCGTCGTCGTCTTCCGTCTCACTCTCCCGCCGCAGACGCTCGCACTCCCGGTCGCGCTCCGTTACTCTGAAGGAACGAGGCTGAGGCAGAATCTGAGGAACGGACCAGTAAGAATCAGAAAACAGACGTCAGGCCAGGGGTGTTCTACATGTGTGTCTGCGGTGGAACGTTTAGCAGTTACCATGGAAACACAACGCACACACAAACATTCCTTCCATAGGTCACATCCTCACCAGCTGCATCACTGTGTGGTATGGCACCTGCACCATGTCCTGCCGGAAAAAGCTACACCGAGTAGTGAGAGCAGCTGAGAGAATCGTGGGTGTCTCTCTCCCCTCCCTGCAGGACATCTACCGCACCCGCCTCACCCGCCTCACCCTCTGGGTGATCCCACCCACCCATCCAACTGCCTCTTCAGTCTGCTGCCATCAGGAAGGAGACTGAGGAGCCTCAGGGCCAAGACCAGCAGACTGAAAGACAGCTTCATCCACCAAGCTGTCAGGATGCTCAACTCTCTCCCAATCACACTGCTGCTTAAATCACACTGACACTGCTGCTTAAATGACACTGACACTGCTGCTTAAATGACAGACACGGCTGCTTAAATGATACTGACACTAAGGGCACTAAGTGCACTTTACTACAACATTCACTTTACACTGCAGACACTTTGCACTACTGATCTGTATTTATGATGCTTTTTTTATCTATTTATGATACTTTTATCTTTTTACTTGTATTTTTATACTTCTCTAGCTGGAAGTCCATCAAAATTTCGTTATGCTTGCATAATGACAATAAAGAATCTTGAATCTTGACACTGCAGCTTAAATGACACTGACGCTGCAGCTTAAATGACACTGACGCTGCTGCTTAAATGACACTGACACTGCTGCTTAAATGACACTGACACTGCTGCTTAAACAACAGTGATGCTTACATAACACATAAATGACACTGGTGCTTAAATGACACCAACACTGCTGCTTAAATGACATACGCACTGCTGTTTAAATGACACTGACACTGCTGCTTAAATGACACTGACACTGCTGCTTAAATGACACTGACACTGCTGCTTAAATGACACTGACACTACTGTTTAAATGACACTGACACTGCTGCTTAAATGACTCTGACACTGCTGCTTAAATGACAGACATGGCTGCTTAAATGATACTGACACTAAGGGCACTAAGTGCACTTTACTACAACATTCACTTTACACTGCAGACACTTTGCACTACTGATCTGTATTTATGATGCTTTTTTATCTATTTATGATACTTTTATCTTTTTACTTGTATTTTTATACTTCTCTAGCTGGAAGTCCATCAAAATTTCGTTATGCTTGCATAATGACAATAAAGAATCTTGAATCTTGACACTGCAGCTTAAATGACACTGACGCTGCAGCTTAAATGACACTGACGCTGCTGCTTAAATGACACTGACACTGCTGCTTAAATGACACTGACACTGCTGCTTAAACAACAGTGATGCTTACATAACACATAAATGACACTGGTGCTTAAATGACACCAACACTGCTGCTTAAATGACATACGCACTGCTGTTTAAATGACACTGACACTGCTGCTTAAATGACACTGACACTGCTGCTTAAATGACACTGACACTGCTGCTTAAACGACAGTGATGCTAAAATAACACTTAAATGACACTGCTGCTTAAATGATACTGACACTGCTGCTTAAATGACAGATTTGTGTGTTTTACTTATTTGTATTATACACAAGCCTTTTGTACTTTTGCTACAGGTATATGTGATGTTTTAGTCCTGGTGTTTATTGTCTTGTTTATCACATGTTTTATGTTCACTGTGGGCCTAGGGGGCGCTGCAATTCCAAATCCTGTGTGTGCGAACTGTACATATGGTTTTTGATCATAAAGATGACTTTAAACTTTGAACGGTTGTGTTACCTGGTTGTCACAGCTGGGCAGGGCGCAGTATCCCGCCTCGGCTCGCCGGAGGAGGTGGGGGGAGTGGGTGCGGAACGGCCGGGGGGAGTGCGAGCAGAGGGAACGGGGGGAGGGCGAGCGTATGGAGCGAGGCGAGGGCGAGCGGACGGAGCAGGCGGGCGAGTATGTGGCGGAGTGCTGTGACAGAGTGTGGTGGTTGAGTTTGGGCGGGCGAGGGGAGCGGGGCGGCAGCTCGGGCGGGCGCAGAGGGTCCACCCGCTCCAGCTCGGTGAGAACGGGGGGAGGGGGCACGAAGTCTAGCTCCTCCCCCTCTGCCGGTCCCTCCACCACGGGCGCCGTCAGCTGCAGTTCGGCGGCGTCGAGTTCTGCCAGCTCCGCCTTCGACAGGTGGTCCACGATCCCGGCGCCAAACGAGTCGCCGACCACGTTTATGGAGGTGCGCATCCTGTCTCTGAGGTCAGGCGTCAGAGGGCAGGAGTGCAAAGGGCAGAAGGGGAAGTGCACAGATGAATTACGCTCACAAAACTCCACACGACATTATCAGTGTTACACGACAGCATCAGGGGAACACAATCTAAACTGGCAAATACTTGAACACTGCAGTTTTCTTCAGGTTCAAATGTGCTGCTCATTATTAAAAAGTTTTATATTTAATACCGTAATCCTGTTCTGTTCTGTACGCCGCTGTGTCTGTGGGCTACAGCTGGAAAATAGATCAGAAAATACTGACACTAAAATAAATAAGAGGGGAAGGGATCGTTAAACCCAACCAAATGTGATCGAACGAATGAAAATTGAGACCAGGATCTGAAACTGCAAAACACATTTACCAATAAATATAAAGAAACACGCGAAGAAACAAAACAATCTGACCGATTCTTCAACTCTGTGAAACCCACGGCCTAAAAGTGCACATATACATACATGTTTATAAGGCTGCATTTGACCCATCCTCAGTGTCTCTGAGTTGGACCTGCATTTGACCCATCCTTCAGTGTCTCTGGGTTGGACCTGCATTTGACCCATCCTTCAGTGTCTCTAGGTTGAGCCTGCATTTGACCCATCCCCCAGTGTCTCTGGGTTAAGCCTGCATTTGACCCATCCTTCAGTGTCTCTGGGTTAGACCTGCATTTGACCCATCCTTCACTGTCTCTGGGTTAGACCTACATTTGACCCATCCTTCACTGTCTCTGGGTTAGACCTGCATTTGACCCATCCTTCACTATCTCTTGGTTAAGCCTGCATTTGACCCATCCTTCACTGTCTCTGGGTTAAGCCTGCATTTGACCCATCCTTCAGTGTCTCTGGGTTAAGCCTGCATTTGACCCATCCCGCAGTGTCTCTGAGTTAAGCCTGCATTTGACCCATCCTTCAGTGTCTCTGGGTTAAGCCTGCATTTGACCCATCCCTCAGTGTCTCTGGGTTAAGCCTGCATTTGACCCATCCTTCAATGTCTCTGGGTTAAGCCTGCATTCGACCCATCCTTCAGTGTCTCTGGGTTAAGCCTGCATTTGACCCATCCTTTACTATCTCTGGGTTAGACCTGCATTTGACCCATCCTTCACTGTCTCTGGGTTAGACCTGCATTTGACCCATCCTTCACTGTCTCTGGGTTAAGCCTGCATTTGACCCATCTCTCAGTGTCTCTGGGTTAAGCCTGCATTTGACCCATCCCTCAGTGTCTCTGGGTTAAGCCTGCATTTGACCCATCCCTCAGAGTCTCTGGGTTAAGCCTGCATTTACCCATCCTTCAGTGTCTCTGGGTTAAGCCTGCATTTGACCCATCCCTCAGTGTCTCTGGGTTACACCTGCATTTGACCTATCCCTCAGTGTCTCTGGGTTAAGCCTGCATTTGACACATCCTTCAGTGTCTCTGGGTTAAGCCTGCATTTGACCCATCCTTTACTATCTCTGGGTTAGACCTGCATTTGACCCATCCTTCACTGTCTCTGGGTTAGACCTGCATTTGACCCATCCTTTACTATCTCTGGGTTAGACCTGCATTTGACCCATCCTTCACTGTCTCTGGGTTAGACCTGCATTTGACCCATCCTTCACTATCTCTGGGTTAAGCCTGCATTTGACCCATCCTTCACTGTCTCTGGGTTAAGCCTGCATTTACCCATCCTTCAGTGTCTCTGGGTTAAGCCTGCATTTGACCCATCCCTTAGTGTCTCTGGGTTAAGCCTGCATTTGACCCATCCTTCAGTGTCTCTGGGTTAAGCCTGCATTTGACCCATCCTTCACTGTCTCTGGGTTAGACCTGCATTTGACCCATCCTTCACTATCTCTGGGTTAAGCCTGCATTTGACCCATCCTTCACTGTCTCTGGGTTAAGCCTGCATTTGACCCATCCTTCAGTGTCTCTGGGTTAAGCCTGCATTTGACCCATCCCTCAGTGTCTCTGTTAAGCCTGCATTTGACCCATCCTTCAGTGTCTCTGGGTTAAGCCTGCATTTGACCCATCCTTTACTATCTCTGGGTTATACCTGCATTTGACCCATCCTTCACTGTCTCTGGGTTAGACCTGCATTTGACCCATCCTTCACTATCTCTGGGTTAAGCCTGCATTTGACTCATCCTTCACTGTCTCTGGGTTAAGCCTGCATTTGACCCATCCTTCAGTGTCTCTGGGTTAAGCCTGCATTTGACCCATTCTTCAGTGTCTCTGGGTTAGACTTGCATTTGACCTGTCCTTCAGAGTCTCTGGTTTAATCCTGCATTTGACCTATCTTGTGCGACAGCAGGATGGTCCCACACACATTTATAAGGCCTGTAGTGATTATGGGTAAAGTGCACTCACAGCAGCGAGATCCCCACATAGATATAAACATGTTTATGTGTAGTACTCACAGCAGAATGGTCCCCACATACATATAAACATGTGTAGTACTCACAGCAGCCAGTCGACAGCGATGAGGAGGCTGATGTCCTGAGTGGGCAGACCCACAGCGGTCAGGATCAGGAGCATAGTGACCAGGCCGGCGCTTGGGATACTGGCAGCGCCCACACTCGCCAGAGTCGCCGTCATACTGAGGACCAGACCAGCAACACCTCAGAACATCATACAGGTGAAGAGAGAACATCTCAGAACATCATACAGGTGAAGAGAGAACACCTCAGCACATCATACAGGTGAAGAGACAACACCTCAGAACATCATACAGGTGAAGAGACAACACCTCAGAACATCATACAGGTGAAGAGACAACACCTCAGAACATCATACAGGTGAAGAGAGAACACCTCAGAACATCACACAGGTGAAGAGACAACACCTCAGAACATCATACAGGTGAAGAGAGAACACCTCAGAACATCATACAGGTGAAGAGAGAACACCTCAGAACATCATACAGGTGAAGAGAGAACACCTCAGAACATCATACAGGTGAAGAGACAACACCTCAGCACATCATACAGGTGAAGAGAGAACACCTCAGGACATCATACAGGTGAAGAGAGAACACCTCAGAACATCATACAGGTGAAGAGACAACACCTCAGAACATCATACAGGTGAAGAGAGAACACCTCAGCACATCATACAGGTGAAGAGAGAACACCTCAGAACATCATACAGGTGAAGAGACAACACCTCAGAACATCATACAGGTGAAGAGACAACACCTCAGAACATCATACAGGTGAAGAGACAACACCTCAGAACATCACACAGGTGAAGAGACAACACCTCAGAACATCATACAGGTGAAGAGACAACACCTCAGAACATCATACAGGTGAAGAGACAACACCTCAGAACATCATACAGGTGAAGAGACAACACCTCAGAACATCATACAGATGATGCAGGTGAAGAGACAACACCTCAGAACATCATACAGGTGATACAGGTGAAGAGACAACACCTCCGAACATCATACAGATGATGCAGGTGAAGAGACAACACCTCCGAACATCATACAGATGATGCAGGTGAAGAGACAACACCTCCGAACATCACACAGGTGATACAGGTGAAGAGACAACACCTCCGAACATCACACAGGTGATACAGGTGAAGAGAGAACACCTCAGAACATCACACAGGTGAAGAGACAACACCTCAGAACATCACACAGGTGATACAGGTGAAGAGACAACACCTCAGAACATCACACAGGTGATACAGGTGAAGAGACATAGAGAAACAGTTTGTGAATTATCTCTCCGTGACATCACCAGGTGGAACCAGGTGTTCTCCAGAGAGATTTTTTATGCAGGATTCTGAAACGTGTAAATGAAACAAAACAGCTTCATCCTGTGGACGCCTGTAGATCGTTTGAATCGTTTGAAAGTCCTCGTTTGTTTCTGGTTTGTTTCTGGTTTGTTTCATGTGAGGAATGCTGCTTGTGTGACCACCACAATCGCACACAGATGTTCCAGACTGTAGCTTTAAATGATCTTCAAACACTGATCAGAACATGAGAGCGAGTAGGCCGAAGTGACACATGCTCCGGCTGCAGGAACCGCCAGCTCTCGTCCACGTCGGCCCTCAGAGAAGATCCGACTAAACGACATTTCAAAGTCGAGTTCGGTAAACATCCTGGAGCGGCGACAAACCGCGAGAGCCAAAAACACGGCTTCATTTAAAACGAAAACCACAAAACGCTGAACCGTCATTTTAACTTCTGCTGGTGATTTCCCGCTGTCAGGAGACGGGACTGTGGAACGTCAAAACGATCCGCCAAACGAACGGGTTACATCTGTGAGGGCGTCCTGAAACTGGGTCAAATGTAACAGACAATCACAGTCATGGAACTTTAAGGATAAGGAACCCTTTATTAACACCTTTGCATTTGACCCATCCTCAGTGTCTCTGGGTTACACCTGGATTTGACCCATCCTCAGTGTCTCTGGGTTACACCTGCATTCAACCCATCCTCAGTGTCTCTGGGTTGTACCTGCATTTGACCCATCCTTCATTGTCTCTGGGTTGGACCTGCATTTGGCTCATCTTTCAGTGTCTCTGGATTACACCTGCATTTGACCCATCCTTCAGTGTCTCTGGGTTACACCTGCATTCGACCCATCCTTCAGTGTCTCTGGGTTACACCTGCATTTGACCCATCCTTCAGTGTCTCTGGGTTACACCTGCATTTGACCCATCCTCAGTGTCTCTGGGTTACACCTGCATTTGACCCATCCTTCAGTGTCTCTGGGTTAGACCTGCATTCAACCCATCCTCAGTGTCTCTGGGTTGTACCTGCATTTGACCCATCCTTCATTGTCTCTGGGTTGGACCTGCATTTGGCTCATCTTTCAGTGTCTCTGGGTTACACCTGCATTTGACCCATCCTTCAGTGTCTCTGGGTTACACCTGCATTCGACCCATCCTTCAGTGTCTCTGGGTTACACCTGCATTTGACCCATCCTTCAGTGTCTCTGGGTTACACCTGCATTTGACCCATCCTTCAGTGTCTCTGGGTTAGACCTGCATTTGACCCATCCTTCACTGTCTCTGGGTTAGACCTGCATTTGACCCATCCTTCAGTGTCTCTGGGTTAAGAGGGGGAGGGGCCAGGTGAGGAGGGGGAGGGGCCAGGTGACGAGGGGGAGGGGTCAGGTGAGGAGGGGGAGGGGTCAGGTGATGAGGGGGAGGGGCCAGGTGAGGAGGGGGAGGGACCAGGTGATGAGGGGGAGGGGCCAGGTGACGAGGGGGAGGGGCCAGGTGAGGAGGGGGAGGGACCAGGTGAGGAGGGGGAGGGGTCAGGTGATGAGCGGGAGGGGTCAGGTGAGGACTGGAGGGGCCAGGTGAGGAGGGGGAGGGGTCAGGTGATTCTGACCTGACGGTGACGATCTGGCCTCCGTCCAGGCTGATGTCGTTCATCTGGGCGATGAAGATGGCCGCCACCGCCTCGTACAGCGCCGTGCCGTCCATGTTGATGGTCGCTCCGATCGGAAGCACGAAGCGCGTCACCCGTTTGTCGATCTTTAGGTCCTCCTCCAGACACCGGAACGTCACCGGCAACGTGCCCGCACTGTAAAAAAGTAATGCCCCACACTGTAAAAAAGTAACACCCCGGCACTGTAAAAAAGAGAAGTAATGCCCCCGCACTGTAAAAAATACAAGTAATGCCCCGCACTGTAAAAAAGTAATGCCCCCGCACTGTAAAAAATACAAGTAATGCCCCGCACTGTAAAAAAGTAATGCCCCCGCACTGTAAAAAATACAAGTAATGCCCCGCACTGTAAAAAAGTAATGCCCCCGCACTGTAAAAAATACAAGTAATGCCCCGCACTGTAAAAAAGTAATGCCCCCGCACTGTAAAAAAGTAATGCCCAGCATTGTAAAAAAGTAATGCCCCGCGTTTTAAAAAAGAAACATGTAACACCCCTGCACTGTAAAAAGACAAGTAATGCCCCCGCACTGTAAAAAAAGAGAAGTAATGCCTCAGCACTGTAAAAAATACAAGTAATGCCCCGCACTGTAAAAAAGTAATGCCCCCGCACTGTAAAAAAGTAATGCCCCGCAGTGTAAAAAAGTAATGCCCCCGCACTGTAAAAAGGAGAAGTAATGCCCCCGCACTGTAAAAAAGAAACATGTAACACCCCCGCACTGTAAAAAAGAAACATGTAATGCCTCGCACTGTAAAAAAAGACAAGTAATGTCCCAGCACTGTAAAAAAGAAACATGTAATGCCCCGCACTGTGAAAAAGTAATGCCCCGCACTGTAAAAAAGACAAGTAACACCCCCACACTGTAAAAGACATGTAATGCCCCCGCACTGTAAAAAAGACATGTAATGCCCCTGCACTGTAAAAAAGACAAGTAACGCCCCTGCACTGTCAAAAAGACAAGTAATGCCCCCGCACTGTAAAAAAGAGAAGTAATGCTCTCGCACTCTAAAAAATACAAGTAATGCTCTGCACTGTAAAAATACAAGTAATGCCCTGCACTGTAAAAAAGACAAGTAACACCCCTGCACTGTAAAAAGACAAGTAATGCCCGCACTGTAAAAAAAGACAAGTAATGCCCTGCACTGTAAAAAAAAGTAATGCCCCGCACTGTAAAAAAGACACGTAATACCCCGCACTGTAAAAAAGGCACGTAACACCCATTACATGTTTCTATTTTACAGTGCGGGGACATTACTTGTCTTTTTTACAGTGCACTGTAAAAAAGACAAGTAATGCCCCCACACTGTAAAAAAGACATGTAACATCCCTGCACAAAACCCAGAACACTGTCAACGTTCCTGCACTGTTAAGACAAAACGTTAAAACAGTAGGACACATGTAGACTACATATCTACATATCCAGAACTCTCCTGCCTGTACTGTATATATGCAAAAGAACACTCTACAACTTCACAAACCCGATGTGATGTGCAGGAGCTTCATTAGTGGGGCCCACGCTGACTGTTTTGTGTGAATATAAGAGTAACGCGGTGATCTAAATATGTGTTAACATGAAGTCTGTGTGATCCCTCAGTCCAGGTGTGATCCAGAGGAAAAGACAAGTTTAATTCGTTTCACTGCTCCTCCAGCGCCTTCTTCAGTTCTTCAGTGAACTTCATACTCGCCCCTGATGCTCTCACACTTACAGCAGATACGAGGCAGTGTCCGTCAGACCAGAACTGAAGAAGCCGCTTGGATGATGTCTAAACACTTTTTTCCAGTTGACCTAATTTTATTTTTCTTTTGTGTGTTATCAGTTAATTCCCTGTAGAAGTGTAATAATGCGGTTGAGATCAGTGAAATGTAAAAAGAGCCGTATCTGTGGGTGTGGAGTGTGAGTGGGAGCTGCTCCACGGAGACTCTCAGAGGAAGTGTTGACATGATTCTGTGTGTTTCTTTATAATCCTTCAGAACGAGCCAAACGGACAGTTGTGCCGGAGCAGAGCCGAGAGCCAAGTCCGGATACACTGATCCAGACTTAAGGCCAGAGCTCTCTGAAGGATTCTGCATGTCACTTTGGGTTTATGGAAAAGCCTAATGATTTTTAACATTTGAATGGACCATTTAGTCACTGATCTCCGCCTTAAATCACACATAAGGGAACGCTGTGAAAAGACACTGACGTAAAGTGCTCATGTCTCCTCTAAAGTTACAATCAGATCAGAAAATAGGGCAATCAATCACAATATTCTAAAAAGTCTTCATAAAGAAACGTGATAAAAGGAGAAATTCAATTTGTCAACAGGACAAAGAAAACGAGAATCCGAGAGGCTTCGTCAGCTCAGCCTCTCGGATGAGCGGCGAAACGTTTTCGACCAAACAAACTTTGTCCAGTTGACAAATTGAATTTCCTGGATTCTAGCTGGACGACTGAGGGACTCTTCAGGCTTCAGAAAGAAACAAGCGCCGCATGGGCCCCTCCCATGGATAGAACTAAACCAGGTCTAAACCAGGACTAAACCAGGTCTAAACCAGGACTAAACCAGGTCTAAACCAGGACTACACCAGGACTACACCAGGACTAAACCAGGACTAAACCAGGTCTAAACCAGGACTAAACCAGGTCTAAACCAGGACTACACCAGGACTAAACCAGGACTAAACCAGGACTAAACCAGGACTAAACTAAACCAGGTCTAAACCAGGACTAAACCAGGTCTAAACCGGGACTAAACCAGGTCTAAACCAGGACTACACCAGGACTAAACCAGGACTAAACCAGGACTAAACCAGGACTAAACTAAACCAGGTCTAAACCAGGACTAAACCAGGTCTAAACCAGGACTACACCAGGACTAAACCAGGTCTAAACCAGGTCTAAACCAGGACTAAAGCAGGACTAAACCAGGACTACACCAGGACTAAACCAGGACTAAAGCAGGTCTAAACCAGGTCTAAACCAGGTCTAAACCAGGACTAAACTAAACCAGGTATAAACCAGGACTAAACTAGATCTAAACCAGGTCTAAACCAGGACTAAACTAAACCAGGTCTAAACCAGGACTAAACCAGGTCTAAACCAGGACTAAACCAGGACTAAACCAAGTCTAAACCAGGACTAAATCAGGACTAAACCAGGTCTAAACAAGGTCTAAACCAGGACTAAACCAAACCAGGTCTAAACCAGGACCCAAGAAAGACTAAACCAGCACTAAACCAGGACTAAACCAGGACTAAACCAGGGCTAAACCAGAACTAAACCAGGACTACACCAGGACTAAAGCAGGACCCAACTAAGACTAAACCAGGACTAAACCAGGTCTAAACCAGGACTAAACCAGGACTAAACCAGGACTACAACAGGACTAAACCAGGACCCAACTAAGACTAAACCAGGACTAAACCAAGACTAAACCAGAACTAAACCAGAACTAAACCCGGACTAAACCAGGACTACACCAGGACTAAACCAGGACCCAACTAGGACTAAAGCAGGACTAAACCAGGTCTAAACCAGGACTAAACCAGAACTAAACCAGGATTAAACCAGGACTACACCAGGACTAAACCAGGTCTAAACCAGGACTAAACCAGGACTAAACCAGGACTACACCAGGACTAAACCAGGGCTAAACCAGGACTAAACCAGAACTAAACCAGAACTAAATCCGGACTAAACCAGGACTACACCAGGACTAAACCAGGACCCAACTAAGACTAAACCAGGACTAAACCAGGTCTAAACCAGGACTAAACCAGGACTACACCAGGACTAAACCAGGGCTAAACCAGGACCCAACTAAGACTAAACCAAGACTAAACCAAGACTAAACCAGAACTAAACCAGAACTAAATCCGGACTAAACCAGGACCCAACTAAGACTAAACCAGGACTAAACCAGGTCTAAACCAGGACTAAACCAGGACTAAACCAGGACTACACCAGGACTAAACCAGGACTAAACCAGGACCCAACTAAGACTAAACCAGGACTAAACCAGGATTAAACCAGGACTAAACCAGGACTAAACCAGGGCTAAACCAGGACCCAACTAAGAAAAAAACCAAGACTAAACCAAGACTAAACCAGAACTAAACCAGAACTAAACCAGAACTAAACCCGGACTAAACCAGGACTACACCAGGACTAAACCAGGACCCAACTAAGACTAAACCAGGACTAAACCAGGTCTAAACCAGGACTAAACCAGGACTAAACCTGGACTAAACCAGGACTACACCAGGACTAAACCAGGACCCAACTAAGACTAAACCAGGACTAAACCAGGATTAAACCTGGACTAAACCAGGACTACACCAGGACTAAACCAGGACCCAACTAAGACTAAACCAAGACTAAACCAAGACTAAACCAGAACTAAACCAGAACTAAACCCGGACTAAACCAGGACTAAACCAGGACCCAACTAAGACTAAACCAGGACTAAACCAGGTCTAAACCAGGACTAAACCAGGACTAAACCAGGACTACACCAGGACTAAACCAGGACTAAACCAGGACCCAACTAAGACTAAACCAGGACTAAACCAGGATTAAACCAGGTCTAAACCAGGACTAAACCAGGACTAAACCAGGACTGAACCAGGTCTAAACCAGGACTAAACCAGGCTGTGGATAGCTGAACATCACACTAGAGCAGAGCGGGTTTATTTTTTATTTTTTTTTTTACATTTGCACCAAAACGATTAAGAAAATAAAACTGGAGAAAGAAGAAATGCAAGAGAAAAAAGATTCCTCAAACATGCACGAATTCCTCCAAATACAACTTCAGACGCTCCCTAGAACACGGTTAAACGGTCTGAAGGGTCCACTTGGCAGAACGGGCCTGAGTGTGGGCAGCAAAGAAAGACGTTTATTGTCCGGGGAAACATATTTGACTTCAACACTTCTGGATCTTCCCCTCATTTCTCTTCAGCGACGGTCCGGGTCCTCACATTTGTCTTTAGCTCGTAAACACGAAGCTCCGGAACAGCTGCACATCATAAAGCCACATGTGCTGCACAAGTGTTCACACCTGCTCCACACGACGCTAACACGAGCTAAAACAGGAGCTCAAACAGGGCTCCTCTCACTCTGTCAGTCCCGCCAGAGTGAGGAACGTTTGGACTGTTGCCATAGCGATTCACAATTTATAAGAAAAAGTCCTTGAAAATGCACGTAACAGGAAGAAACCATGAAAATTGGTTAGCATCTGCCTTAGCTCGGGCTGGTGTCCTTGGGTTTCAGAAAGATGAAAGGTTTAATGGTTTAGTCCTGGTTTAGTCCTGGTTTAGTCCTGGTTTAGTCCTGGTTTAGACCTGGTTTAGTCCTGGTTTAGACCTGGTTTAGACCTGGTTTAGTCTTAGTTGGGTCCTTGTTTAGTCTTAGTTGGATCCTGGTTTAGTTCTGGTTTAGACCTGGTTTAGTCCTGGTTTAGCCTTGGTTTAGTCCTGGTTTAGACCTGGTTTAGTCCTGGTTTAGTCCTGGTTTAGACCTGGTTTAGTCCTGGTTTAGACCTGGTTTAGACCTGGTTTAGACCTGGTTTGGTTTAGTCCTGGTTTAGACCTGGTTTAGGTCTGGTTTAGTCCTGGTTTAGTTCTGGTTTAGTCCTGGTTTAGCCCTGGTTTAGTCCTGGTTTAGTCCTGGTTTAGACCTGGTTTAGTCCTGGTTTAGACCTGGTTTGGTTTAGTCCTGGTTTAGTCCTGGTTTAGACCTGGTTTAGTTCTGGTTTAGTTCTGGTTTAGTCCTGGTTTAGTTCTGGTTTAGTCCTGGTTTAGCCCTGGTTTAGTCCTTGTTTAGTCCTGGTTTAGACCTGGTTTAGTCCTGGTTTAGACCTGGTTTAGACCTGGTTTGGTTTAGTCCTGGTTTAGTCCTTGTTTAGTCCTTGTTTAGTCCTGGTTTAGACCTGGTTTAGTTCTGGTTTAGTTCTGGTTTAGTCCTGGTTTAGTTCTGGTTTAGTCCTGGTTTAGCCCTGGTTTAGTCCTTGTTTAGTCCTGGTTTAGACCTGGTTTAGTCCTGGTTTAGACCTGGTTTAGACCTGGTTTGGTTTAGTCCTGGTTTAGTCCTGGTTTAGACCTGGTTTAGTTCTGGTTTAGTTCTGGTTTAGTCCTGGTTTAGTTCTGGTTTAGTCCTGGTTTAGCCCTGGTTTAGTCCTGGTTTAGCCCTGGTTTAGTCCTTGTTTAGACCTGGTTTAGTCCTGGTTTAGATCTGGTTTAGACCTGGTTTGGTTTAGTCCTGGTTTAGTCCTGGTTTAGTCCTGGTTTAGACCTGGTTTAGTCCTGGCTTAGACCTGGTTTATTCCTGGTTTAGACCTGGTTTAGACCTGGTTTGGTTTAGTCCTGGTTTAGTCCTGGTTTAGACCTTGTTTAGTCAGAGTGAGGAACGTTTGGACTGTTGCCATTGCAATTTATAAGAAATTAGTCCTCGAAAATGCACGTAACAGGAAGAAACCATGAAAACTGGTTAACATCTGCATTAGCTCGGGCTGGTGTCCTTTGGGTTTCAGAAAGATGAAAGGTTTAATGGTTTAATCCTGGTTTAGTCCTGGTTTAGTCCTGGTTTAGTCCTGGTTTAGTCCTGGTTTAGTCCTGGTTTAGACCTGGTTTAGACCTGGTTTAGACCTGGTTTAGCACCTGCCTTAGCCCGGGCTGGTGTCCTTGGGTTTCAGAAAGATGAAAAGTCAGGACGGTTGTCATAGCAATTAACAATTCAAAACAAAAGATTATATATTCTGGTCAACGGGGTCAGTGGTCCTGAAAATGTGCCTTATAACTGGAAGTTGGAACCCATGACTTGGCAGATGACACTTTTGAGAATTTGATCTTGTACGAGTTTATACTTCTGTGAAATCAAATCTAACTGAACAAATTTCCTAAAACTTTCAGCTTTACTTCATGGTCACATCTGGCTCATCTATAACGAGGTCGTATTCTGTGTAAAAGCTGCTACCCTGAACTTTAGACCTCTACAAACTAGTGCTGTCAGGCGATTAAAAAAAATTGAACTAATTACAGGATTTGTAATTAATTAATCTAATTAATTGCAATTTAATGTAAAGAGAGAGGGAGAGAGAGAACTCACTTTGGGATTGAGTTTGTCAGTTTTTCTGTGGTCGCTTTTCTCATTTGTTTCCCAAATTCTGCGACCGTGGTTTGGTGGTTTGTTGGTTTGTTGGTTTGTTGGTTTGATGGTTTGTTGGTTTGTTGGTTTGGTGGTTTGGTGGTTTGTTGGTTTGTTGGTTTGTTGGTTTGTTGGTTTGATGGTTTGTTGGTTTGTTGGTTTGGTGGTTTGGTGGTTTGTTGGTTTGTTGGTTTGGTGGTTTGGTGGTTTGGTGGTTTGTTGGTTTGTTGGTTTGGTGGTTTGGTGGTTTGTTGGTTTGTTGGTTTGTTGGTTTGGTGGTTTGGTGGTTTGGTGGTTTGGTGGTTTGTTGGTTTGGTGGTTTGGTGGTTTGGTGGTTTGGTGGTTTGGTGGTTTGTTGGTTTGGTGGTTTGGTGGTTTGTTGGTTTGGTGGTTTGGTGGTTTGGTGGTTTGGTGGTTTGTTGGTTTGGTGGTTTGTTGGTTTGTTGGTTTGGTGGTTTGGTTTGGTGGTTTGTTAGTTTGGTGATTTGTTGGTTTGTTGGTTTGGTGGTTTGGTGGTTTGGTGGTTTGGTGGTTTGTTGGTTTGTTGGTTTGGTGGTTTGTTGGTTTGGTGGTTTGGTTTGGTGGTTTGTTAGTTTGGTGATTTGTTGGTTTGTTGGTTTGTTGGATTGGTGGTTTGTTGGTTTGTTGGTTTGGTGGTTTGGTTTGGTGGTTTGTTAGTTTGGTGATTTGTTGGTTTGTTGGTTTGTTGGTTTGGTGGTTTGTTGGTTTGGTGGTTTGTTGGTTTGGTGGTTTGTTGGTTTGGTGGTTTGTTGGTTTGGTGGTTTGGTGGTTTGTTGGTTTGGTGGTTTGGTGGTTTGTTGGTTTGGTGGTTTGTTGGTTTGTTGGTTTGGTGGTTTGGTTTGGTGGTTTGTTAGTTTGGTGATTTGTTGGTTTGTTGGTTTGGTGGTTTGTTGGTATGGTGGTTTGTTGGTTTGTTGGTTTGTTGGTTTGGTGGTTTGTTGGTTTGGTGGTTTGTTGGTTTGGTGGTTTGGTGGTTTGTTGGTTTGGTAGTTTGTTGGTTTGGTAGTTTGTTGGTTTGGTGGTTTGTTGGTATGCTGGCTTGTTGGTTTGTGGTTTTGTTGGTTTGCTGGTTTGTTGGGTTGTTGGTTTGTTGGTTTGGTGGTTTGTTGGTTTGTTGGTTTGTTGGTTTGGTGGTTTGGTGGTTTGTTGTTTTGGTGGTTTGTTGGTTTGTTGGTTTGTTGGTTTGGTGGTTTGTTGGTAAAGGAAGAAATTCAATTTGTCAACTGAACAAAGTTTATTTAGTCGAAGATGCACTCTAGCCAGAACTGACGAAGCAGCTTGGATGAGCTGCGAAAAGTCTTCGACCAAATAAACTTTGTCCAGTTGACAAATTGAATTTCTTCCTTTACCCTGAATTCTACCTGGACGACTGAGGGATTCTTCACATCTTATGGTGGTTTGGTGGTTTGTTGGTTTGGTGGTTTGTTGAAGTGCGCTCATGCTCGCTCTATCACCGGTAACCAGTGTTGTACCTGAACACGTTCATATTTTGGGCGAACGTGAACTGAATGCACTGTATTACTGCCTGATGAACGAACTGTGAACGAGTTCATACTGGTGTCTGTGAAGGACACGCGCTGTCTGTTTAACTTTGTTCAATAGGGTCTCAAATTTCTGTAGTGTTCCAGGCGAAAACCCGCAGGAAAACATTTAATTTGGCAACAACACCAGTGTCACATCGCCGCATGCGTCATCGAAGCAAGACAGAACAAAAAAGGCAACATGGAGACATGGAGACGACTGTAGCAGGAGCAGCAAGGATTCGTCATATGAACATTTAAAAGAGCTCTATGACAAGGTCGGTGAGGAAGGGAATAACCTCACATGTGTCACATCAACAGGAAACTTAAAACGACACATTGAACTGAAGCACCCGGCTAGCCTTTCGAGGTTTATGAAAGCACGTACGAAGTCAAAAGACGATCAAGACAGATCCTCTACCCAAATCCCACTGACTGCATACAGGAGCGGCTCCACTGTCATCTCTCAGCCACAGCTGGACAATCTCGTGCTGCAGTATATTGTAGGAGACCTGCAACCTTTGAGTAAAGTGGAAAGTCCAGCTTTCATAAATTTAATTAAGGGATTCCAGCCATCCAAAAAACTGCCATCCAGAAAAAAAGATTTTTGGAGAATATACTGTAGGGGTGAGAGTTGCAGCTGCTACTAGTGTGGACTGAACAGACAGAAACAATGGGGAAATCCTGTTGCCTAAATGTTATTGTGACCCTGGTTGGATAAGGATGTGAAATTGGATATGAAGATGGAATCTAACACATGGTTTGATTGTTCAAACTGATATAATAATTGTTGTCTATGGTTCTATATGGGCTTTGGCAATGATATTGAAAAATAAAAGCTCGCAGCAATGTGTTGGAAAAAAAAAAAGAACTATGAACTAGTTCATTTTTTGGAACTATGAACAAACTACTAACTATAAACAATTATGAACTATGAACGAACTAGTTCATTTTGAAATGTGTGAACTGAACTTTGAACTAGTTCATGTAGAAAATGAACTTTCCCAACACTGCCGGTAACAATGGAACTTGTTCAGACGTGTTTATCGTTCAAATGCTCCGTCAGGCTGGAGCAGCTTCGGTGATCGAAAAATTAGTTTTTACAAAAGCTCCAAATCACGGCGTTCTTGCTGATCGTCCCGTCTTCGTAATTTTTATAAATAAAGTTGCCGTTCAAAGGCCCTGGTGGCAATTCGCTCACCTCGCCCCCTGAGTCGAGTCCAGGTTAGTTTCCTCCAGGATTTATTTGTTTGAGTGACGCAGGTGGAAGTGACGCCACTGCCAAGTCGCCTACAGGTCCTTCAGTGGGACAAATTTAAAATGCGCTTTGAATTACCACTCATAATTAATTGTGTTCAGGTCTAAACCAGGACTAAACCAGAACTAAACCAGGACTAAACCAGAACTAAACCAGGACTAAATCAGGATTAAACCAGGACTAAATCAGGTCTAAACCAGGATCCAACTAAGACTAAACAAGGACCCAACTAAGACTAAACCAGGACTAAACCAGGTCTAAACCAGGACTAAACCAGGATTAAACCATGTCTAAACCAGTTCTAAACCAGGTCTAAACCAGGACTAAACCAGGACTAAACCAGGACTAAACCAGTTCTAAACCAGGTCTAAACGAGGACTAAACCAGGAGTAAACCAGGACTAAACCAGGTCTAAACCAGGACTAAACCAGGAGTAAACCAGGATCCAACTAAGACTAAACAAGGACTAAACCAGGATTAAACCAGGTCTAAACCAGGACTAAACCAGGTCTAAACCAGGACTAAACCAGGACTAATCCAGGATTAAACCAGGACTAAACCAGGACTAAACCAGGACTAAACCAGGAGTAAACCAGGATCCAACTAAGACTAAACAAGGACTAAACCAGGTCTAAACCAGGACTAAACCAGGACTAAACCAGGTCTAAACCAGGACTAATCCAGGACTAAACCAGGTCTAAACCAGGACTAAACCAGGCTGTGGATAACTGCACATCACACTAGAGCAGAGTGTTTTTTGTTTTTTGTTTTTTACATTTGCACCAAAACGATTAAGAAAATAAAAGAGGAGAAGAAATGCAAAAGGAAAAATATTCCTCAAACATGCACAAATTCCTCCAAATACAACTTCAGACGCTCACTTCAATGGGACAAATTTAAAACACGCCGCATTAAATTGACGCTCATAATTAATTGCGTTAATTTTTATAACGTGTTCATTTGCAGTGTAATTAATTAATTAATCAAATTAAGGCGTTAAACTGACAGCCCTACTACAAACATGTTCTGAAATGTCCCTGTGTGCGCTCTGCATTTGACCTCCAGTGTCTCTGGTTGAACCTGCCAGGAGCAGTGGGACCCATCTCCAGGCCTTGAGCTGGTCTTGGAACTATCGGGTTGTGCGGGCTCGTACCTGCTGGCCGTGCCCAGAGCCGTGATCCAGGCCTGGAAGATGCCGGAGTAGAAGGTGAAGGGGCTTTTCCTGGTGATGGCGAAGAAGATGGCGGGCAGGATGAGCCCTCCGTGGATCACCAGCCCCACGATCACCGTGACCATGTACATGCCCAGCTGACGGGCCACCACCTCCAGGTCCCCGATGGAGGCGATCTTCCCTGCGATCAGAGACGCAATGCCCACGGGAGAGTACCTGGAACAGGCAGAGGAGAGAGTGAGGAACAGGACTAAACCAGGACTAAACCAGGACTAAACCAGGACTAAACCAGGTCTACACCAGGACTAAACCAGGTCTACACCAGGTCTAAACCAGGTCTAAACCAGGACTAAACCAGAGCTAAACCAGAGCTAAACCAGGACTAAACCAGAGCTAAACCAGAGCTAAACCAGAGCTAAACCAGAGCTAAACCAGAGCTAAACCAGGACTAAACCAGAGCTAAACCAGAGCTAAACCAGAGCTAAACCAGAGCTAAACCAGGACTAAACCAGGTCTAAACCAGGTCTAAACCAGGACTAAACCAGGACTAACCCAGGACTAAACCAGGTCTACACCAGGTCTAAGCCAGGTCTAAACCAGGACTAAACCAGGACTAAACCAGGTCTAAACCAGGACTAAACCTGAGCTAAACCAGAGCTAAACCAGGACTAAACCAGGACTAAACCAGGTCTAAACCAGGTCTAAACCAGGACTAAACCAGAGCTAAACCAGGACTAAACCAGGACTAAACCAGGTCTAAACCAGGTCTAAACCAGGTCTAAACCAGGACTAAACCAGGACTAAACCAGAGCTAAACCAGAGCTAAACCAGGACTAAACCAGAGCTAAACCAGAGCTAAACCAGAGCTAAACCAGAGCTAAACCAGGACTAAACCAGGTCTAAACCAGGTCTAAACCAGGTCTAAACCAGGACTAAACCAGGACTAACCCAGGACTAAACCAGGTCTACACCAGGTCTAAGCCAGGTCTAAACCAGGACTAAACCAGGACTAAACCAGGACTAAACCAGGACTAAACCAGAGCTAAACCAGGATTAAACCAGGCCTAAACCAGGTCTACACCAGGCCTAAACCAGGTCTAAACCAGGGCTAAACCAGGTCTACACCAGGTCTAAACCAGGTCTAAACCAGGACTAAACCAGAGCTAAACCAGGACTAAACCAGGACTAAACCAGGACTAAACCAGAGCTAAACCAGGACTAAACCAGAGCTAAACCTGGACTAAACCAGAGCTAAACCAGAGCTAAACCAGGACTAAACCAGGTCTAAACCAGGACTAAACCAGAGCTAAACCAGGACTAAACCAGAACTAAATCAGGACTAAACCAGTACTGAAGCAGGACTAAACCAGGACTAAACCAAGACTAAACCAGAGGTAAACCAGGACTAAACAAGGACTAAACCAGAGCTAAACCAGGACTAAACCAGGACTAAACCAGAGCTAAACCAGGACTAAACCAGGACTAAACCAGAGCTAAACCAGAGCTAAACCAGGACTAAACCAGGATTAAACCAGAGCTAAACCAGGACTAAACCAGGACAAAACTAAGACTGAACCAGGACTAAATCAGGACTAAATCAGGACTAAACCAGGACTGAACCAGGACTAAACCAGAGGTAAACCAAGACTAAACCAGGATTAAACCAGGACTAAACCAGGACTAAACCAGAGGTAAACCAAGACTAAACCAGGACTAAACCAGGACTAAACCAGGACTAAACCAGAGGTAAACCAAGACTAAACCAGGATTAAATCAGGACTAAACCAGGACTAAACCAGGACTAAACCAGAGCTAAACCAGGACTAAACTAAGACTAAACCAGGACTAAACCAGGACTAAATCAGGACTAAACCAGGACTAAACCAGGACTAAATCAGGACTAAACCAGGACTAAATCAGGACTAAACCAGAGCTAAACCAGGACTAAACCAGGACTAAACCAGGACTGAACCTGTGAGCAGAGATAAGAGTAGAAACACAAATTGAAATGAATAAAAAAAAGAAACAAGTGAAATCTTAGATAATAATAAAAACTTGAGGCAGGTGGACCTTTCTGCAGTGTGTGACGGTCGTTTTACAGACTGAAGCTTCTAACGGTTACACAAAGAGTGACTGGATGTCCCAGTTTACCCAGTTTACCCAGGACAGTTCCAGTTTTGAGTCCTGTGTCTCCTGTCCCAGCAGATTCACCCAAAACCGGCGATTTGTCCCAGTTTTATACAAGACACGTCCCAGGTGTCCCTATTTTGACCAATCTGACACCACCAACAGCAAAGAGAGGCAAAGATTGTCATCTGTTTAGGTAAAATACAGAAAAGCAGCTTAAAAATTACCAAAACACAAAGAAAATGTGACTGTACTGACTCACGTTCGAGTCCAGAACAGTTTTCCTTAAAGGTTGTATGGAGTATTTTTTTTGTTTGGTTTCAAAATGTCAGTGATAGTGTTTTATAGAGATGCAGCAGCCTTGTAATTATGATGACCAAAACAAAACAAAAGAATGAAAATCCATCAACTGTGGATATCAGCCAATAGATAACGAAGCGACCACATTTTTATTTATTTTATTTATGTATTTATTTCATCTGCTTTGGCAGGACTCCCGGTCGACGTTCTGCTGATACTGACGTGTTTTGTAATCCGACGTAACTTGTAGAAGTAACTCCACTTCGTCGTCGGTCCAAACAAAGTCGGCTTTTGTACGTATGTTCTCCGTCATTATTATCTTCTTGTGTTTGTTTGTGGAAGAGAAAGGACTTTATGCTCATGCGCTCTTTGTAGTGTTGTGTTTCCGGTGGCTCTGGCTGTTTCCTGTTTACAGCGCCACATATTGGTGTGGCGTATGTATTACATCGTTTTCACTCAGCGCTCCGTTTTCGTCTGGATGCGAATATTTACTGATCCGACACATGTGTGGGCGCAAATTTTTTTCAACCTGCATAAAAAAATTTAAAAATCCAGGAGCGTTGTCAAGTGGACGTAGCCTTAATCTGATTCTTGGAGATTCCTTCCAGGGATGGCGTGCACTGAAGCAGGGGTGGTCAATGCATCGATCGCGATCGACCGGTAGCTCGGGGGCCAAGTGTCAGTCGATCGTCAGGGCTTAATGCTCCATTTCAATTTTTTTGTGAAATCCGATTTTTTGCGCATGCACCCTGGAGGACACGACGAGGTCACACACAGCGAGCATGCTCAATGTTTACAGAAGTCACCACAAGTCAAGTTGCTGTAGTACTTGCTTCGCCGCTTCACTGCAGGCATGAAAATCCCTCACCTTAAGGCAAAATTCGCTGATACATTCGGGATATGTCCCTTTCTCCGGAGCTCCGGATAATTAAAGTCTGTACACGAACTATTGACAACACGGCAAACTGTTACTACGGAGCTGACTATCGTGTTATTTCTGCATCAAAGGGACAGATTATCTGACAGCAGGGGCCCGGGACTAAACCGGACTAAACCAGGTCTAAGCCAGGACTAAACCAGGTCTAAACCAGGTCTGAACCAGGACTAAACCAGGACTAAACCGGGACTAAACCAGGTCTAAGCCAGGACTAAACCAGGTCTAAACCAGGTCTGAGCCAGGACTAAACCAGGACTAAACCAAGACTAAGCCAGGTCTAAACCAAGACTAAACCAGGTCTAAACCAGGTCTGAACCAAAAAAACTTTGAGCACCCCTGGTCTACAGACTGATGTGTTGGTCGCTAAATGACTTCTGGACATGAAACTTTAACAGTGATTCTGAACGAGCACCGGCTGTAAACAAATATGATTTCTAGAGTCAAGAAGAGGCGGGAGGAGGTGAGGCCTGTGGAGGAGGGGGTGGTGTCACGTACGAGGAACATTTGAAAAAGGACAAACAGTCGCTGTGTTTCTTGTTCCGCAGAAAAGCCTTTAGCCGTTAGCCTGTGTTAGCTGTGTTTACATGAGCTCAGAGTTGAATAATCTGTTTACACTGAGGACGGTACAGCTCTGTGCTTCGGTCCAGCTGTCCGTTCACCGCACACTCGCTGTATGTGAGATTAAACAGAAACATGTGACGTTTAGGCTTTTACTTCTGAGGAGACAGCAGCTTAAAGGTCCGATATCACTCAGAAGTGACTCCTCTGAGCTTTAAGTCAGGTTGACACCTCCTTAAGAAAAGCTTTAATTCTGAATAAAAATCATTTAATTCTGAATAAAAATGAATTCTGCTTTTAAAAAAAAAAGACCATGTAAGCACTTAATTCCTCATGAAAATGATTATTCAGAATTGAACTTAATTCTGAAGTGGCCACATTTATATTATGTTTTTTTTATTTGGAATTGATTGTTCTGAATTAAATAGTTCAGGATACTTTGAGGTTACATGGAAAACACATTAAATCAGCTTTATTTAATTTCACTCAAGGTCTGGGGATTGGAAACAGTTCTGATTTAGACCTGGTTTAGACCTGGTTTAGACCTGGTTTAGTCCTGGTTTAGACCTGGTTTAGACCTGGTTTAGTCCTGGTTTAGACCTGGTTTAGTCCTGGTTTAGACAAGGTTTAGACCTGGTTTAGTCCTGGTTTAGTCCTGGTTTAGACCCGGTTTAGTCCCGGTTTAGTCCCGGTTTAGTCCCGGTTTAGACCCGGTTTAGACCCGGTTTAGACCTGTTTAGTCCTGGTGTAGACCTGGTTTAGACCTGGTTTAGACCTGGTTTAGTCCTGGTTTAGACCTGGCTTAGACCTGGTTTAGACCTGGTTTAGTCCTGGTTTAGTCCTGGTTTAGACCTGGTTTAGACCTGTTTAGTCCTGGTTTAGACCTGGTTTAGACCTGGTTTAGACCTGGTTTAGTCCTGGTTTAGTCCTGGTTTAGACCTGGTTTAATCCTGGTTTAGACCAGTTTAGACCTGGTTTAGACCTGTTTAGTCCTGGTTTAGTCCTGGTTTAGACCTGGTTTAGACCTGTTTAGTCCTGGTTTAGTCCTGGTTTAGTCCTGGTTTAGACCTGGTTTAGACCTGGTTTAGATCTGGTTTAGTCCTGGTTTAGACCTGGTTTAGTCCTGGTTTAGTCCTGATTTAGACCTGGTTTAGTCCTGGTTTAGACCTGGTTTAGACCTGGTTTAGACCTGGTTTAGACCCGGGTTTAGACCCGGTTTAGTCCTGGTTTAGACCTGGTCTAGACCTGGTTTAGTCCTGGTTTAGACCTGGTTTAGACCTGGTTTAGACCTGGTTTAGACCCGGTTTAGACCCGGTTTAGTCCTGGTTTAGTCCTGTTTAGACCTGGTTTAGATCTGGTTTAGACCTGGTTTAGTCCTGGTTTAGTCCTGGCTTAGACCTGGTTTAGTCCTGGTTTAGTCCTGGTTTAGACCTGGTTTAGATCTGGTTTAGACCTGGTTTAGTCCTGGTTTAGTCCTGGCTTAGACCTGGTTTAGTCCTGGTTTAGTCCTGGTTTAGTCCTGGTTTAGACCTGGTTTAGACCTGGTTTAGTCCTGGTTTAGTCCTGGCTTAGACCTGGTTTAGTCCTGGTTTAGTCCTGGTTTAGTCCTGGTTTAGACCTGGTTTAGACCTGGTTTAGACCCGGTTTAGTCCTGGTTTAGTCCTGTTTAGACCTGGTTTAGACCTGGTTTAGACCTGGTTTAGACCTGGTTTAGATCTGGTTTAGACCTGGTTTAGTCCTGGTTTAGTCCTGGCTTAGACCTGATTTAGTCCTGGTTTAGTCCTGGTTTAGTCCTGGTTTAGATCTGGTTTAGACCTGGTTTAGTCCTGGTTTAGTCCTGGCTTAGACCTGGTTTAGTCCTGGTTTAGTCCTGGTTTAGACCTGTTTAGACCTGGTTTAGTCCTGGTTTAGTCCTGGTTTAGACCTGGTTTAGACCTGGTTTAGACCTGGTTTAGATCTGGTTTAGTCCTGGTTTAGACCTGGTTTAGACCTGGTTTAGACCTGGTTTAGACCTGGTTTAGTCCTGGTTTAGTCCTGGCTTAGACCTGGTTTAGTCCTGGTTTAGTCCTGGTTTAGTACCGGTGTAGACCTGGTTTAGACCCGGTTTAGACCCGGTTTAGTCCTGGTTTAGACCTGGTTTAGACCTGGTGTAGACCTGGTTTAGACCTGGTTTAGACCTGGTTTAGACCTGGTTTAGTCCTGGTGTAGACCTGGTTTAGACCTGGTTTAGACCTGGTTTAGTCCTGGTTTAGTCCTGGTTTAGACCTGGTTTAGACCTGGTTTAGACCTGGTTTAGTCCTGGTTTAGTCCTGGTTTAGTCCTGGTTTAGACCTGGTTTAGTTCTGGTTTAGACCTGGTTTAGTCTTGGTTTAGACCTGGTTTAGACCTGGTTTAGACCTGGTTTAGATCTGGTTTAGACCTGGTTTAGACCTGGTTTAGATCTGGTTTAGTCTTGGTTTAGACCTGGTTTAGACCTGGTTTAGACCTGGTTTAGTCCTGGTTTAGTCCTGGTTTAGACCTGGTTTAGTTCTGGTTTAGACCTGGTTTAGTCTTGGTTTAGACCTGGTTTAGACCTGGTTTAGACCTGGTTTAGATCTGGTTTAGACCTGGTTTAGATCTGGTTTAGTCTTGGTTTAGACCTGGTTTAGACCTGGTTTAGACCTGGTTTAGTCCTGGTTTAGACCTGGTTTAGTCCTGGTTTAGTCCTGGTTTAGTCCTGGTTTAGACCTGGTTTAGACCTGGTTTAGACCTGGTTTAGACCTGGTTTAGACCTGGTTTAGATCTGGTTTAGTCTTGGTTTAGACCTGGTTTAGACCTGGTTTAGACCTGGTTTAGTCCTGGTTTAGACCTGGTTTAGTCTTGGTTTAGACCTGGTTTAGACCTGGTTTAGACCTAGTTTAGATCTGGTTTAGTCTTGGTTTAGACCTGGTTTAGACCTGGTTTAGACCTGGTTTAGACCTGGTTTAGATCTGGTTTAGTCTTGGTTTAGACCTGGTTTAGACCTGGTTTAGACCTGGTTTAGATCTGGTTTAGTCCTGGTTTAGACCTGGTTTAGTCCTGGTTTAGTCCTGGTTTAGTCCTGGTTTAGACCTGGTTTAGTCCTGGTTTAGTCCTGGTTTAGTCCTGGTTTAGACCTGGTTTAGTCCTGGTTTAGACCTGGTTTAGACCTGGTTTAGTCCTGGTTTAGTTCTGGTTTAGACCTGGTTTAGACCTGGTTTAGTCCTGGTTTAGACCTGGTTTAGACCTGGTTTAGTCCTGGTTTAGACCTGGTTTAGTCCTGGTTTAGTCCTGGTTTAGACCTGGTTTAGACCTGGTTTAGTCCTTGTTTAGTCCTGGTTTAGTCCTGGTTTAGTCCTCGTTTAGACCTGGTTTAGACCTGGTTTAGTCCTGGTTTAGTCCTGGTTTAGACCTGGTTTAGTCCTGGTTTAGTCCTGGTTTAGTCCTGGTTTAGTCCTGGTTTAGACCTGGTTTAGACCTGGTTTAGTCCTGGTTTAGTCCTGGTTTAGTCCTGGTTTAGTCCTGGTTTAGTTCTGGACCACAGATACACATGGGAATAGAAAAGAAAGTTCTACCAATAATGTGGAAAATCATGTTCTATTGTGTGACAAAAGTGTTTTTATTTTCATCGTGGGATCAGTATCAGGTCTGAGTATCGACTTTCTTAGTATCAAATGTTTGAAATGTTTGTACCATGACAGCACGAGTATCGGCACTACGCCGTGTCAGATTCTGTGTTTGTGTCTCCGCGGTAACGCAGGAGTTTAGATCTGCAGACATGCTCTGAGGTGGGGGAGGGCCCTGCTCCGAGTGACTGGAGGTTTGAACCAATCAGAGTGAAGTGTGAGCGCTCAGACCACACAGATGACAGTGTCTCACCACATGATCATGGACACCGCGGTTACTATGGTAACAGTCACTTTTACTTCAGATGCCTTACCACATGATCATGGACACCATGGTCATGATGATCTCGTTGAGGATGTTGAAGAAGTCACACATGATGCGTCCACGTTCTCCCATCCGACTCATGCAGATCCCGAAGGTGATGAAGAACCCGATCAGGCCTAAGGACAAAGAGGAGGGGGGTAAGGACCAGGACTAGACCAGGACTAGACCAGGACTAGACCAGGACTAGACCAGGTCTAAACCAGGACTAAGCTGGCGTTTAGACCTACCCAGGACATTCATGCCCCACTTGTGCTCCAGTTTCTTCTTCCCCACCAGCAGAGGCTCCGTTTGGTTTGACACAGACACAGGGACGATCTTTAACACAGTCTGGACCTGAAAAACACAACAAACAAACACGTTTAATATTTAGAGACAGAGATCCCCCCACGGACACACCGCTCTCATCTACGACCAGCAAGTTTGTCAAGTCTGATACCAATAATAAAAACCTCTTTCTTTAGACATAAACAATAGAACATGTTTTTCCACATTAATGGTAGAACTTTGGTCTAAACCTGGTCTAAACCAGGTCTAAACTAGGTCTAAACCAGGTCTAAAGCAGGTTTAAACCAGGTCTAGACCAGGAATAAATCAAGTTTAAACCAGGAGTAAATCAGGAGTAAACCAGAATTAAACTAAACCAGGTCTAAACCAGATGTAAACCAGGACTAAACCAGATCTAAACAAGGACTAAACCAGATCTAAACCAGGACTAAACCAGGTCTTAACCAGGACTAAACCAGGTTTAAACCAGGTCTAAAACAGGACTAAAGTAAACCAGTTAAAAAACAGATGTAAACCAGGTCTAAACCAGGAGTAAACTAGGTCTAAACCAGGTCTAAACCAGGTCTAAACCAGATCTAAACCAGGTCTAAACTAGGTCTAAACCAGGACTAAAGCAGGTTTAAACCAGGTCTAGACCAGGAATAAACCAAGTTTAAACCAGGAGTAAATTAGTGGTAAACCATAACTAAACTAAACCAGGTCTAAACCATGACTAAACCAGGTTCAAACCAGGTCTAAACCATGTCAAAACCAGATGTAAACCAGGACTAAACCAGATCTAAACCAAGACTAAACCAGATCTAAACAAGGACTAAACCAGATCTAAACCAGTTCTAAACCAGTTCTAAACTAGGTCTAAACCAGGTCTAAACCAGGTCTAAACCAGATCTAAACCAGTTCTAAACCAGGTCTAAACCAGGTCTAAACCAGATCTAAACCAGTTCTAAACCAGATCTAAACCAGTTCTAAACCAGGTCTAAACAAGGTCTAAACCAGATCTAAACCAGGTCTAAACCAGATCTAAACCAGTTCTAAACCAGATCTAAACCAGTTCTAAACCAGGTCTAAACCAGGTCTAAACCAGGCATAAACCAGGTCTAAACCAGGTCTAAACCAGTTCTAAACCAGATCTAAACCAGTTCTAAACCAGGTCTAAACCAGGTCTAAACCAGGCATAAACCAGGTCTAAACCAGGTCTAAACTAGGTCTAAACTAGGTCTAAACCAGGTCTAAACTAGGTCTAAACCAGGTCTAAACCAGGTCTAAACCAGATCTAAACCAGTTCTAAACCAGATCTAAACCAGTTCTAAACCAGGTCTAAACCAGGTCTAAACCAGGCATAAACCAGGTCTAAACCAGGTCTAAACTAGGTCTAAACTAGGTCTAAACCAGGTCTAAACTAGGTCTAAACGAGGTCTAAACCAGGTCCATGGGCGTACACTAGTCTCTATGCTCTTACACTTGTTCTGATCCAGTTCGTTCTAAACATGTTCAGGAAAGGTTCTGCTCTGTCCTGAAAATGGGACTTTTTTTTAGGATGAATACCTGTGAAAAATGAGGATCTAGTTTCGACACTTTTGACAATATTCTTTGAAATCTCAGTGTGAGTGGAGCGTCTTTGTGTGGAGCAGATTACAGCAGCAGACGGAGCCTCCACAGACGGTTTCTTTAATCGTTCAAACGCACACACGGATTTAGACACAACATGATTGAGAGGTGGATTAGTCCAAATGACCAGCTGGAAAAACACAGGCTCCAGTGTACACAAACGCCCACCCGCCTAAACATGACACAACGGAGTGTAGAGAAGGTCTGATCTATGTTCTAACATCGTTTCCTCATCACAAACAGATCTGGAGTTGTGTTTTGTTTCATTCACACGTTTGACGCACGTTTAGGCTGAGTTCTTCTCTCAAACTGAAAACACAGAGCGTTTTGAGCTTTGGAGATGTAGACAGACGAATAATAAAGGATTAAACATGTGTGAATGAAACAAAACACAACTCCAGGTCCAGTGACGGACTGGGCGGTCTGGCATGAAGGGCCGCGGCCTGGACGATGCCCACCGTGGCCCCGAAACCGCATTGCCTCGCCCCACCCGCTAGATATTTGGTCGTTACGTGCCTCCACCGTCTTAAAAATCCCGCTCTATTGCTGTAATTGAAAGGACCCGTTCTGTATTTATACACTTACAACTACATATATATGACGGTGACGCTGGCACCGTGTTTAAGGTTTTACATTATTTTATTTTGTTGGGATATTTCTTCCTACGATGTTAAAAATGTGCACAGTTTGAAATTAAACAAATATATCTGCGTGAAAAGTCCCTCAGTCGTCCAGGTAAAATCCATGATAAAAGGAGAAGTTCAATTTGTCAACTGGACAAAGTTTGTTTGGTCGAAAACGTTTCGCCGCTCATCCGAGAGACTTCTTCAGTTCTGGTTCTAGTGCTGGTTAGTCCCTGTTTATATCTAGCTGCAGGGAGGAGCTCACTACCCTGAAATCATTCTGAAACTATCTCAACTAATCTGTATCTTTTGTTTCTCTGGCGTCTCGTTTAGCATCTCTATTTAGCCCTATGAGGAGCTCACTGCTCTGAAACTATCCCCTCATTTGTTCCTTTTGTTATTCAAATATTTAGCATCTCTATTCAGACTACAGACCGTCTCCACCCTTCTGTCCCTGGCTCGTCTGCCCTAATGTTTTTTTTTTTTCGTCTGTTCTGACTTGGTTTAAGAATCGAATTATAAATGGGAGACAAGTTATGTCTAACTCCCCCATTTCTGTTTAACGACGGATTCTTTTTTTTGACAAAAGAGAGGGGAGTGAAAGAGGCAATTTTTGTCAAAAAAAGAGAAAAAAAAAACATTAGGGCAGACGAGTTAGGGACAGAAGGGTGGAGACGGTCTGTAGTCTGAATAGAGATGCTAAACGAGACGCCAGGGAAACAAAAGATACCAATTAGCTGAGATAGTTTCAGAACAATTTCAGTGTAGGAGCTCCTCCCTGCAGCTAGATATAAACAGGGACTAACCAGCACTAGAACCAGAACTGAAGAAGTCTCTCGGATGAGCGACGAAACGTTTTCAACCATAAAAAGACCTATCACTCTAGACACTTTAAAAAAAAAAAAAAAAAAACTGCTGCTAAGGACTACTGTTGCACTGTTGCACATTTACATTTACTACTGGATTTTACTCCTGTTGTACTGTTGTTTACTCCTGTTGCACTAGAATTACTACTGTTGCACATTTATTTTTATTTTATCTTAACTCCTATGCACATTCTACTGCACATGACCAAGTCACTGCTGTATCTTCCATTGCACATTTTTGATGCACACTGCACACTTTGGAAATCTGTATATAGTATAGTTTATTTATTATGTTGCACTGTTTTAAGATTTTAGTTTTGTAGACTTTAGTTTTAACTTAGATCTCTGTCTTAGATAGTTTTTTGTTGTGTTTTGTCTTCATATTGTATTTTGTACACTGTCTTTTTGCACTTGGCCAGAGAGAAACAAAATTTCGATTCACTGTATGTTGAACACATATGGCAGAATTGACAATAAAGCTGACTTTGAACTTTGAACTTTTGAAACAAACTTTGTCCAGTTGACAAATTGAACTTCTCCTTTTATCACAAATATATCTGTATTTTATATTAGTTTGAGACAACTGAAATAAAGCACTGCCTTATGGGAAATTTCCCACGGCCGACCGCATGTCGACCTCGCTCTACCACGATTTGACCAACGTCTGTCCGAGTTGCTACCAAGAAATGACCAATCATGGCACTAGTTGCTACCAAGAATCGGTAGCGCTCACATATGAAGTGGAAAACACTTTATACGGAAGACAATAGTAAACCTTTTGGAGGAAGTTAGTACAACACAACATTTAATCACTTTCATGAGAAATAGAACGGTGAAGATTGTGGTCGTGTGGTCAAGTTAGTCAAAGTAGAAGAGGAGACAGACGGAGGGTCGGATACTTAGCATTAGCCTATAGTTTAGTAAAATGAATCGAGGAGGAAGCACTAAACGATACAAGGGAGGAGCGATCGGGTTGCGGAGAAGAACGGCATGAAAGTAAGACACTTTTTTTAAATTCTGGCTGGGTTGAGCATTGATTTCCATGATTTTAATGCAGTTGTTTAATGCATGGGGCTGACGTCTGCCGCTGTTACCTGATGTGCTTTGTTTATTTTATTTATTTATTTATTTGAAAGGGACAGTGCACATTAATGAACATTTAATATATATGTAAATATGCCAGATTATAGCCACAGGCTAATTTCCATCTGTTGTCCCTGGACAGGTTGATGGTGCCAATTAAAAGGTCACACATACAATAAAACAAGAGAAAAATACATTAAACACACAGATTACACACAGGAGCGATTCACAATCAAAAATAATCAAAAAACATACATTCGGGAGGGTTACACAGTTCATATTGCACAAGTCCTAAAGTGCTGAGTGCACTGCACCTGCCCTAAAGTGCTGAATGTATTGCACCTGCCCTAAAGTTCCTGTTCTTATAGATTGTGCTCACATGTTTGAGTTGATCTTAGCCATTCCTTTAGGTAACTTTTAAACATTGTGAAAGTGCCTCTCTTACAAAGGTGGGCAGACTGTTCCACTGGCCACAGCCTTTACATGATAGAACATTTTGACCAAAAGTAGTTTTTCTCCCTGGAATCTCACAGTCGCCTCTACTTATTGCTCTGGTAGTTGTTAATAAAGTGCTCCTGTGCTTCATGTATTCGTTTAGAGGTGGTGTAAGCTCTTGTATATGAGACATGCATTTTTAAATTTTATGAAGTTTTCAAAACTCAAGAGATTCTATTTTAAAAGGATGTTACAGTGGTGAAAGGTGAATGGTTCTGTTGGTTTTAGAATGGTCCCCCCTGTCAGAGAGCAGCTTGTTATACAATAGCTTACATGGGAAAAAATCATACAGTGCAAAAACATCATGGAGCTTTATCTGTTAAAGATCTTCTAATTTGATTAAAATTGGAAATATTATACTTAATTGTGCGAGATATCATTTTAACATGTTTTTTGAAGGAAAGTGTGGAATCTAACAGGACCCCTAAATATTTGAATTCTGTTACCAGTTGCAGTTCATGAACTCCAAAAAACACGTTAGAACGTCTAATGTTTGTAGCTTTTTTGGAAAACATCATACAAACTGTTTTCTGTGTATTCAAGAGAAGGCAAGATTTGGTAAGCCAACTCTGAATATGTCTTAGAGCCAAAGAAAGAATTTGAGCTGCTTCTTCTGATGATTTTGCACTTGTATAAATCACTGCATCGTCTGCATATAACTGTATGTCCACATCCTTACAAACATCTGGTAAATCATTAATAAATAGAGAAAATAAAATCGGTCCCAGAATTGATCCCTGAGGGACACCAAGTGGACAATTTGCAAATGATGATTTAACTCCATTGACCACAGTGCACTGTTTTCTGTTGGACAAATATGAGGCCATCCATTTTATAGCCTGGTCAGAGAAATTAAAAGAATGCAACTTTGACAAAAGCACAGCATGATTTAATACATCAAATACCTTTCTCAGGTCTAAAAATACTGCCCCTACATAATTATTTCTATCTAATTTACTTTTAACTTTTTCCAAAAACATTGTTATTGCAGTTTCAGTTGAATGGTACTGACGAAAGCCAAATTGCCTGGGATGCAAAGGAGCCAAGCCACTATTAAGGTGTTCGATTAGCTGCCTTGCAACCCATTTTTCCAGTACCTTGGAAAACACAGGCAATATACTTATTGGTCTATAATTGTTCATATCACTTTTATCACCTGCTTTAAAAATCTGAGTTACAATAGCTCTCTTCCAGGTCTGTGGTACAACGGAGTGTTTTATAGATAGATTAATTAGATGTTTAAGTGGATTTGCTAATGACATTTTATGTGTTTTTAAGAATCCAGAATCAAAACTCAGGTAATCCTTTGCCTTTGAATTTTTCATAACTAATAATATTTATAACTTCTGCGTCTGATATTGGTTTTAATTCAAACATTTCTTCATTCTTTTTAGAAACGCTTATTGACTCAGGTGTAGTAAAACATGCTGTTGTGTGTGTGGCCCACTGTTTTGGTATTTTATTCTGCGCGGTTCTGTGCTGGCATGTTGTGGTTGTGGACTAAAGTCACGATTGATGGGTTAATCAGAGCGTAATGTATGGTATTGCACATGTCCATAAATGCCTCATGTATAAATGCCCCCCAACATTTGCCTGGAAGAATCCATGACTCATCGCTGTACCAGCGAGTGAGTCTGGTAACGCTTGATCCACAGAATGCGCTGCGGTTGCGCGTAGACAGACAGCTAAGTGAACCAATCAGAGATTGCGCCATCTTGATTCAAAACTGAGGCGGAACTTCCGCTGCCTAAGAGTGACTTTGCGGGCAAAGGCGGGTGCACTGACGTCACCATCTTTGAACGAATCAGAATCGCGGAGTCGATTTGGAACCGGAGGAGCGAGAGTGGATGGAGAGTGTCCAAATGGTATCGCGGTGTATAGGAAATACAGAGAGATATCATTTGGCTGGCCAGGTAACCCCAACATTACAACGTGACTAAAGTTCACAAGAATCAGTTCTGCATGATAAAGAAACTTTAAGTGTGACGTCCAGGTCCATCAGCTGATTGAAAACACTTGTTAACGCTGTTGTGTTTGACTCATGATGTTTGTCTTGACGTCCATCTTAGTGATGAATTGTATATTAGAGGAGAATAAGGCTGCGTCCCATTCCTCTGTCTTACCCCTTCCCCTTTATCTACGTCTTTGCCTTGCCCCTCGATACCGAGCTGAGAGGGCTCGGGGTACGAATGTTCCCCTAAGAAATGGGACGCCACTCGATTACCGTTTGTGTCATCGTCCCTCGCCTCTACCTGAGCTGCTACGTCTACAGAGACGACAACGACTGACGCAAACAAACGTAAACAAATGTGAAGGATTATCCACAAAAAAACTGTTCGTTTATACGTGAAAGTTCGATGAAAACGATAACGTCGGCCAAACAGACACCGCGACAACAGTTCACTAAAAGTAACGTAGAACATCAGTGTCATAATTGCAAACCTGCTAAACTGTTAATCCATAATTACAACTGCTGAAAATACATTTATGAGACTCCTCGGCTGGTCCATGTGACGCCGCCATCCTGATCCCAAAAGTCTTGGTTTAGTCCTGGTTTAGTCCTGGTTTAGTCCTGGTTTTGATGTGGTTTAGTCCTGGTTTAGTCCTGGTTTTGATGTGGTTTAGCTGCTACGCCTCTGTAGACGGAGCAGCTCAGGTAGAGGCGAGGGACGATGGCGCAAACGGTAGCAAGGCTAGGCTAGGCTAGGCTAAGCTAGCATTAGCAGTGACGAGCAGTTAGCGAGTGATACACACTGGTAATCCGATGTTATGACAGATTATTACTACTACGGTATTTACAGATTTGAGTTTGTGCTTTTCTATTGTCTGCTATATCTTTATGTCTGGGACTGCGGATGGAAATTAGCACTGAGCTAAATCCGGCATATTTACGTCGGTTTGTGTGATCTTATACAAATTGTGCGTTCATTAATATGCACTGTCCCTTCCAAATAAACAAATAAATAAAAATAATAAATTTTAAAAAAATTGAAAGGAAACTGGTACTTGTTCGCAGAGTAAGGAACAAAAACAAAGATAGAATCCTCCTGTATCCCTGTGTGTCAGATGCCCTCCCATCCTCCTGTATCTCTGTGGTCTTAGACTGTGGTCAAATTTCTCTAGTAAATCTGCAGATGTTGTGGTGTGTCTGATGCCCTCTCAGATGTTGTGGTGTGGTTCAATTCAATGGGAAAATGGAACTTTTTGTCAGTTCTTCTGGATGTATTTCAAATGTGAAATGTTTAAACAGATTCATTTGATTAAAACACAAATCCCAAATGTATTTGAAGCTGTCAGGAAAAGTTAATTTGAATGTATTTTTTCCATAACCAGACCCAGATGCTGGACTGTACCTGTTGGAAGCAGGCTTGGACCAGGTTTTCGGGGAACAGGTTCCTGATGAGGTCGAGGAAGGCGTCCAAACTGCTGACTTCCTGGTTGCGGGGCGCCGAGCTGACAGAGCTCGCGCCGCCCCCTCGAAGTTTGGGGTTCCCCGGGTGGATGCTGAGGACCAGGATGACCCCCAGGACGGCGGCGATGATGGTGGTGGACATGTAGTAGACCATGGCTCTGCTGCCCATGCGCCCGCTGGAACGAGCGTCCAGCCCCGCCAGACCTGACCCAGACACACAGAAGACACAACTGAAACTGAAACTACAGCTGAGGTCATCAACATCACCTGGGGCTGTGATTCTGAAGGTGCACGGAAGGTGGAGCGACAGTACCTCAGTTGGTAAGAGCATTGGTGGTTCGAACCCTGCTCTCGACAGGTTGATTCCAGCTCCCGCAGGTAAATGCTGTGTCCTCGGGCAAGACACTTAACCCACCTCGCCCCCAGTGTCTGCGTACACTGGTGTGTGAGTGTGTGTGAATGTGTGAGTGGTCCTTCAAAGGTGGAAAATTGCTTTATAAAAATGTGACCAATTATCGTTTTACTGCATTGACCGCATGACATCCCAAGGTGGAACAGACTGTTTTCTGTTTGAGAGAAGAACTCAGCTTCACTGCAGGGTTGAAGCTGAGTGAAGCAATGTGTGAATGAAACAAAACTCCATGTATGTTTGTAACATAGCTTACGTTCGCCTCTCACACATTCCACAGACACAAGACGCTATTTACTCGACCAACGGAGCGGTTCTTAGCGGCTTTTTCCAATGGTAGCTTCCGCACATTTTGCACAAAGTTTGTTGAGATGTCAGACGAGAATCCACAACCAGTTCGCCTCAAAAGAAAGTCTGTTTATGAGGTCGCTGAAAGAAGAACAGAAGGGGAAAAGGAGCGAAGCCAAACTAAGGTGATTCTCAGAGATTCCTTCCAGCGATGGCGACTGAAGCACACGAAGGGTCTACAGACTGACGCGTTGGTCGCTAAATTACTTCTGGACTTTAGACACTTTAACAGCGATTCTGAACGAGCATCGGCTGTAAACAAATATGATTTCTAGCGTAAAGAATGAAACAAAACTCCAGGTATGTTGGTGTCTGGTTGTTTTGACAGACTTGGAGGATGAGCCCGGCCGCCTGATGTTGGAGCCTCTCACTGTGTTTTCTTGCTGCTGTATGGAAGATCATTTGTTCCATCAGATTTTGAATTTTAAATACCGTTGAATTTCTCACTTTGAATTTTTTAATGAATTATTAAAAACATGTTTGAATTATTTTTATTCTGAATTTTTTCCAAACGTTCCTCATGCATGACACCACCTCCTCCTCCACAGGTCCCTAAGTAGAAACACCTCCTCCCGCCTCTTCCTGACACTAGAAATCATGTTTGTTTACAGCCGGTGCTCGTTCAGAATCGCTGTTGAAATTTCGTGTCCAGAAGTAATTTAACGACCGACATCAGTCTTTAGACCCTTCGTCTGCTTCAGTGCACGCCATCGCTGGAGGGAATCTCCGAGAATCACCTTAGTTCGGCTTCGCTTCCTATTCCCCTTCTCTTCTTTCAGCGACCTCATAAACAGACTTTCTTTTGCGGCGAACCGGTCGTGGATTCTCGTCTGACATCTCAACAAACTTTGTGCAAACTGCGAGGAAGCTACCGTTGGAAAAAGCCGCTAAGAACCGCCGCGTTGGTCGAGTAAACGGCGTCTTGCGTCTGTGGAATGTGCGAGAGGCGAACGTAAACCACGTAATGCCAGCGCGTCGGAGAGTTGGTTACACTAGAAACGGAGGGAGTTTGATTGACAACCAAACAGCCAACAGATAACGAGGTAGTCTTGTTATCTATTGGCTAATGTTTATCTGCCCCACCATGTCCACAGGTGATGGATTTTCGTTATTTTTTTTTTTGGTCATCATAGTTTTTTAAATTCACTATATAAAAAAAGTCTTCAAATTCAGCAGTCAAAATTCAGAGTGTAAAATTCGGAGTGAAAAAAATTTGCAGCAAAGATCCAAGATGCCAAGGCAGAAGCTATCGATCCTGTGTGATCCGATCTAACATTGTAACAAACAGGAAATACGATCTGATTGGTCAGAATTTGCCTCATCAAAACTTTGTCTCATTGATTGGTTAAGTGTAAACCCCGCCCACAAATGAGAACCATTAGGAAACAGCCTCTGTCCTCCTCACTCACAGGATCGATTGCTTCTGCCTTGGCGTCTTGGATCTTTGCTGCGAAATTTTACACTCTGAATTTTGACTGTTGAATTTGAGGACTTGAAAATATCTGCGCTTTAAGTACACTTAAAGTTTCAGCAACTACAAAATAATTCAAACATGTTTTTTCCAGAGATAAAAAATTCAAAGTGAGAAATTTATCTGTGTTTAAAATTCTAAATCTGATCTTCCAAGCTACAGTGTTAGTTCAGATTAAAGGCGAAGTGTCTGACCTGTGATGAGGCTGGAGATGATGAGAGGCAGAATCAGCATCTTCAACATCCTCATGAGGATCTCCCCCGGGAACGAGACCATGGTGAGAGCCGCCGTGTCCCGAACCGTCATGTACCGGAGCAGCATGCCGAACACCGCGCCCATCACCACGCCTGAAGAAGAAAGAACATTTAAACATCCAGTATCTCCCATCACCACACCTTCACCCACACTCATGTCTTGGTTCAGGTACGTTTTATTGATCAACTGTAGGGAAATGTCCTCTGCATTTGACCCGTCCTTCAGCGTCTCTAAGCTAAACCTGTCAGGAGTGGTAAGACCCATCTCCAAATCTTGAACTTGGTCAGGACTTTCACTCTGTCCTCAGGGTAAGACAGAGAATCGACTTCCAAGTTCATCCATCCATCCATGTTCTTCCTCTTGGGTCATGGGGGCAACAGCCTAATAAGGGACTCCCAGACTTCCTTCATACCTGGTTTAGACCTGGTTTAGGCCTGGCTTAGACCCTGGTTTAGACCCTGGTTTAGACCTGGTTTAGGCCTGGTTTGGGCCTGGTTTAGGCCTGGTTTAGACCTGGTTTAGACCCTGGTTTAGACCTGGTTTAGACCCTGGTTTAGACCTGGTTTAGACCTGGTTTGGGCCTGGTTTAGGCCTGGTTTAGACCCTGGTTTAGACCTGGTTTAGGCCTGGCTTAGACCCTGGTTTAGACCCTGGTTTAGACCTGGTTTAGGCCTGGTTTAGGCCTGGTTTAGGCCTGGTTTAGACCCTGGTTTAGACCTGGTTTAGACCTGGTTTAGGCCTGGTTTAGACCCTGGTTTAGACCTGGTTTAGACCTGGTTTAGGCCTGGTTTAGGCCTGGTTTAGACCCTGGTTTAGACCTGGTTTAGACCTGGTTTAGGCCTGGTTTAGACCCTGGTTTAGACCCTGGTTTAGACCTGGTTTAGACCCTGGTTCACACCTGGTTTAGACCTGGTTTAGGCCTGGTTTAGACCCTGGTTTAGACCCTGGTTTAGACCTGGTTTAGACCCTGGTTTAGACCCTGGTTCACACCTGGTTTAGACCCTGGTTCACACCTGGTTTAGACCTGGTTTAGACCTGATTTAGACCTGTACCACTGAGGGATTCACAGATATAAGGACACATGGGAATAGAAAAGAAAGTTCTACCATTTAATGTGTAAAATCAGGTTCTATCGTCTACATCATGGGATCAGAATCGGTATTGAGTATCGAGTCTGTTCCTTAGCATTAGAATAGTTTGATATTTTAGTATCGTGACTACTAAGGACTTTCATGGATTATCGAAGTAAGTGCTGTCATCTGCAGAATAAATACTTGGGATTACTCAAACATGTGTGAAAGAGGCCGACCTTGACTCCAGGCAAGTTTCAGAGGAGAAACTGGAATCAAATCTGAACATCTCCCACTTGTTTACAGGGCCAGTGTGATTACCTCATTATTCTTTTAAACGCTGTAATTGACCCCACACTGCATAAAGTTCGGTGCGTTTTTCATTTAACTCGGTATTTACGGCCGTTCCTCTGTAATGCCTGTGGTCTCCCCGGGTCCACGGCCCTTTGTTCGCGGAGAATGGAGAAGTCTGGATGGCATTTATTTTTACGACGGGGAAACTATAATCCTGCCTCTGAACGCTCCAAACACGTCCTGTAAGCTCTTCGATATTACAGCGAGCTGCAGATCTCGTTTCATTAAACATTTTACGGCCTCGAATCAAAGCCATAAACCGCATTTTCCAAATTATCAACTTCTGTTTCTGCTCCGAGCCAGTTTAGAAAATACTTGAAATTACACGAACATAAGAAACAATAGTCGTACACTCTGCCAAACTGTACTTTTAGAGCCTTTAGCCCTGTTCTAATGTGAGAGAATGTTCTACAGGGTTCTACTGTAGACCCATATTGAAAACTCTTGTCAAAAAGCCTCTACAGAATCACTATAGGGATTTTAACATTTCATATTACATTGCACATCGCACTTTTAACTTTGATGGGTATTCTGCCATCAGGTGTTACCCTTGTGGGTATCACCTGATGGCCCCCAGATGACCAAACCAATAGTACTACAACATTGCATTGCATTACATTATTTTAACTTGTAAATAGTTATTTCATTGTATATTTGTATATTGTATTTTTATTGTATATTTGTATATTGTATTTTTATTGTATATTTGTATATTGTATTTTTATTGTATATTTGTATATTGTATTTTTATTGTATATTTGTATATTGTATTTTTATTGTATATTTGTATAGTGTATTTTTATTGTATATTTGTATATTGTATAGTTGTGTTGTCTCGCCTTCCCAGGACTACAGATGGAAATTGAGCTACCATCTTGTACAGACATCTCTGCCATTGTGCTTAATGTAATTGTACACTGTCCTAATAAACCAATAAATGAAATGAAATGGAAATCGGTCCTGATCACGTGGTTTTGGATCAGATCGGAATGGGACGTTACCTCCCGATTAGTATTGGATATATATGTATATAATATTTTTATTATTTTTTAACATATCCTAGATGAGATCTATGGTTATGCGGTGGCACAGAGTCAGACTTTACACAGAAACATCAACACGTGCGGCATGACACGATATTGGTTAAATACACGGAAGCAGCTCGAAGCCCTGGAGCGCTATAATGACGCTATAAGAACGCTATAATGTTTGGCGAGTATGTCTGCGGTCTGGAAATACTATAAAGTTGATGACAACAACATTGCCATAGCAAACGGTGGGATATGTAAACTTGGGATTGCAAGAGGTGGAAAGGAAAGGGCGACATTTAACACAACAAACCGATACTGCACCAGCCAAAGACGAGTCAGCTCACGCTGCAGGAGAGTTTGAAAAGGAGAGAAAAAATGATCGCAATGAGTGACCTACCATTCGCCTTTGTAGAGAACCCTGGATTTCTTATGCTTATGGAGCAGATCGTGCCATCTCGCCACTATTTTAACTTACCGTTCAAGTGTACTTATAATAATAATAATAATAATAATAATAATAATAATAATAATAATAATAATAATAATAATAATAAATATAAGTGTACTTTTTTATGTATTATGTATTGGATCGGGACTTGGGACTCAAAATCAAATGATCGGAATAGGATCGGAGGGCCAAAAAACCTGATCGGGACATCCCTAATAGTAAGTATAGTATTTTGGATCTTGAAAGTTCTCAGGTATTTATGGACGCTCGCCTAATCGAGTTAACATGAGAGCACTGACCAGAGGAGATTATAACATACAGAGACGCAGAACCAAATCTGGCCAAATGGTGACGTCTATCAGAGGGTCACAGTCATGGAACACATGACCTGCTCATGTCAGGACTGTGGGTCCTTCTCGACCTTCAAGAACACTCTGAAACATCAGAACACATTACCTGCTCGTGTCAGGAACTTTGGGTCCTTCAACCTTCAAGAACACTCTGAAACATCGTTACCTGCTCGTGTCATGAACTGTGGGTCCTTCTCGACCTTCAAGAACACTCTCAAACATCAGAACACATTACCTGCTCGTGTCAGGAACTTTGGGTCCTTCAACCTTCAAGAACACTCTGAAACATCGTTACCTGCTCGTGTCAGGAACTGTGGGTCCTTCTCGACCTTCAAGAACACTTTGAAACACCGGAACACATTACCTGCTCGTGTCAGGAACTGTGGGTCCTTCAACCTTCAAGAACACTCTGAAACATCGTTACCTGCTCGTGTCAGGAACTTTGGGTCCTTCTCGACCTTCAAGAACACTCTGAAACACCGGAACACATTACCTGCTCGTGTCAGGAACTGTGGGTCCTTCAACTTTCAAGAACACTCTGAAACATCGGAACACATTACCTGCTCGTGTCAGGAACTTTGGGTCCTTCTCGACCTTCAAGAACACTCTGAAACATCGGAACACATTACCTGTTCGTGTCAGGAACTTTGGGTCCTTCAACCTTCAAGAACACTCTGAAACATCGTTACCTGCTCATGTCAGGAACTTTGGGTCCTTCAACCTTCAAGAACACTCTGAAACATCGGAACACATGACCTGTTCGTGTCAGGAACTGTGGGTCATTCTTGACCTTCAAGAACACTCTGAAACACCGGAACACATTACCTGCTCACGTCAAGAACTGTGGGTCCTTCAACCTTCAAGAACACTCTGAAACATGGACAGACCCACAGTGGTCCATCTGAAATTTGTACTAAATTTGGTGTTTTTTTGTTTTTTTTAGTTTATAATTTGACTACCTGATTGGAAATTGGAAACTAGGGGTTTCCATAACTGTTCCTTAAAAACCACGTGGTCCCCTCGGCCCAAACGCCTCCAAAATACGATTTGACAAATACAAACAAAGACGTCTTTATTTTGTTGAGTGAATCCTTAAAGGGGCGGACATGTGTTTCTCGTGTAAACTGGACCTGTCATTCCCGTGGACTGTTTAATGCAGCTGGTGTTTCACTCAGAGCTTCAAACTCTCAGTTCCAAACTCCGAGGGCGACCGGAATGCAGCGTAACCTGAGGAACGATAACCCTAGAACATTATCTAGAACGTTCTAGGGTTAGTGCTCTGAACTGCTCTGAACACTTCAGTCCAGTTTTAGTCTTGTCCTTGGTCTGATTTTAGTCCAGTTTTAGTCCTGTCCCTGGTCCAGGTTTCGTCCAGTTTTAGTCAAGGTTTAGTCCAGGTTTAATCCTGTGTCTGGTTCAGGTTTAGTCCTGGTTTAGTTCTGGTTTAATCTAGGTTTCATCCAGGTTTAGTCTGGGTTTAGACCAGGTTCAGTCCAGGTTTGGTCCAGGTTCAGTCCAGGTTTAGTCCAGGTTCAGTCCAGGTTTGGTCCTGGTTTAGTCCAGGTTTAGTCCAGGTTCAGTCCAGGTTTAGTCCAGGTTTAGTCCAGGTTTAGTCCTGGTTTAGTCCAGGTTTGGTCCAGGTTTGGTCTTGGTTTAGTCCAGGTTTAGTCCAGGTTCAGTCCAGGTTTAGTCCAGGTTTAGTCCAGGTTTAGTCCTGGTTTAGTCCAGGTTCAGTCCAGGTTTAGTCCAGGGTCAGTCCAGGTTTGGTCCTGGTTTAGTCCAGGTTTAGTCCAGGTTCAGTCCAGGTTTAGTCCAGGTTTAGTCTAGGTTTAGTCCTGGTTTAGTCCAGGTTCAGTCCAGGTTTAGTCCAGGTTCAGTCCAGGTTTAGTCCAGGTTTAGTCCAGGTTTAGTCCTGGTTAAGTCCTGGTTTAGTCCAGGTTCAGTCCAGGTTTAGTCCAGGTTCAGTCCAGGTTTAGTCCAGGTTTAGTCCAGGTTTAGTTCAGGTTCAGTCCAGGTTCAGTCCAGGTTCAGTCCAGGTTTAGTCCAGGTTTAGTCCAGGTTTAGTCCAGGTTTAGTCCTGGTTTAGTCCAGGTTCAGTCCAGGTTTAGTCCAGGTTCAGTCCAGGTTTAGTCCAGGTTTAGTCCAGGTTTAGTCCAGGTTCAGTCCAGGTTTAGTCCAGGTTCAGTCCAGGTTCAGTCCAGGTTTAGTCCAGGTTTAGTCCAGGTTTAGTCCAGGTTTAGTCCAGGTTCAGTCCAGGTTCGGTCCAGGTTTGGTCCAGGTTTAGTCCAGGTTTAGTCCAGGTTTAGTCCAGGTTTAGTCCTGGTTTAGTCCAGGTTCAGTCCAGGTTTAGTCCAGGTTCAGTCCAGGTTTAGTCCAGGTTTAGTCCAGGTTTAGTCCAGGTTCAGTCCAGGTTCAGTCCAGGTTTAGTCCAGGTTCAGTCCAGGTTCAGTCCAGGTTCAGTCCAGGTTTAGTCCAGGTTTAGTCCAGGTTTAGTCCAGGTTCAGTCCAGGTTCAGTCCAGGTTCAGTCCAGGTTTGGTCCAGGTTTGGTCCAGGTTTAGTCCAGGTTTAGTCCAGGTTTAGTCCAGGTTTAGTCCAGGTTTAGTCCAGGTTTAGTCCTGGTCTGTGCTGCAGCAGAGGCAGTGTGAATGATGGCCCCGTCTGCTGCAGTGTAAACATGTTTAACATGAGATCTGAATCTCGCAGACAAATTACACACATCCACATACCACAGAGTCCAGACCAGAGTCCAGACCAGAGTCCAGACCAGAGTCTAGACCAGAGTCTAGACCAGAGTCTAGACCAGAGTCCAGACCAGAGTCAAGACCAGAGACCACGGAGTCCAGACCAGAGTCCAGACCAAAGACCACAGAGTCCAGACCAGAGTCTAGACCAGAGTCCAGACCAGAGTCCAGACCAGAGTCTAGACCAGAGTCCAGATCAGAGTCCAGACCAGAGTCCAGACCAGAGTCCAGACCAGAGTCTAGACCAGAGTCTAGACCAGAGTCCAGACCAGAGTCAAGACCAGAGACCACGGAGTCCAGACCAGAGTCCAGACCAAAGACCACAGAGTCCAGACCAGAGTCTAGACCAGAGTCCAGATCAGAGTCCAGACCAGAGTCTAGACCAGAGTCCAGATCAGAGACTAGACCAGAGTCCAGACCAGAGTCCAGACCAGAGTCCAGATCAGAGACTAGACCAGAGTCCAGACCAGAGTCCAGATCAGAGACTAGACCAGAGTCCAGACCAGAGACCAGACCAGAGACCAGACCAGAGTCCAGACCAGAGTCCAGACCAGAGTCCAGACCAGAGACCAGACCAGAGTCCAGACCAGAGACCAGACCAGAGACCAGACCAGAGTCCAGACCAGAGTCCAGACCAGAGACCAGACCAGAGACCAGACCAGAGACCAGACCAGAGTCCAGACCAGAGTCCAGACCAGAGACCACAGAGTCCAGACCAGAGTCCAGACCAGAGACCAGACCAGAGTCCAGACCAGAGTCCAGACCAGAGTAGTGTAAGCTTCTGCCTTGGGACAGGCTGCCTGTCTGCACCACTGGCCCCTCCAACCAACACAGTCACACACACTTTCACACTAGGTAATGTAGGTCAAGTGTCTTGCCTAAAGACACAACAGCAGTTCACACTGGAGCCCCTGCTGCCCCAATGTGGCCCCTGGTTTTCCAGAGGTCTCCATCCAAGTTCTGACCAGTCCTGCTTAGCTTCAGAGACCAGATCAGATTTATGGTTCTTATCTCTGTTCTGCAAATTGGGTGTCCGGAGTTCCACTGAAAAACTGTGGCTCCTCTCACTGTAGCTACTGCTGTCCGGCTCTTCATTTCAGATGTCCACATTAACCCACGGTACTTAATTGTGTTCAAGATATGAACATTAATAACAATAATAACACAAATGGAGGCCTTTGTTCCCTGTGTTCACTCCCTCCAGCGTAAGCAACAATTAATGTTATAATATTAATATTAGTTTTAAAATACCTCCCACAGTGAAGCCCAGCAGCAGGTTGTGTGTGTTCATATTTTCATATAACTGTTTAAACGTTAACATTATTAGCATTAGCATTAGCATTAGTATTAGTATTAGTATTAGAATTAGTATTAGCATTAGCATTAGCATTAGCATTACTATTAGTATTAACATTAGTATTAGTATTAGCATTAGTATTAGCATTAATATTAGTAATATCATTAGCATTAGCATTAGTATTATCATTAGCATTAGTATTAGTATTAGCATTAGTATTATTATTAGCATTAGCATTAGTATTATTATTAGCATTAGCATTAGTATTAGTATTATCATTAGCATTATCATTAGCATTAGTATTAGTATTAGTATTACAATTATCATTAGCATTAGTATTATTAGCATTAGTATTAGTATTAGTATTAGTATTAGCATTAGCATTAGTATTATCATTAGTATTAGTATTATCATTAGTACTATAATTAGCATTAGTATTAGCATTAGCATTAGTATTATCATTAGTATTAGTATTATCATTAGTATTATCATTAGTATTATCATTAGCATTAGTATTAGCATTAGCATTAGTATTATCATTAGTATTAGTATTATCATTAGTATTATCATTAGTATTATAATTAGCATTAGTATTAGTATTAGTATTATCATTAGCATTAGTATTAGCATTAGCATTAGTATTATCATTAGTATTAGTATTAGCATTAGCATTAGTATTATCATTAGCATTAGTATTATCATTAGTATTAGCATTATCATTAGTATTATCATTAGTATTATAATTAGCATTAGTATTAGCATTAGTATTATCATTGGTATTAGCATTAGCATTAGTATTATAATTAGTATTAGTTTTAGCATTAGCATTAGCATTAGTATTATCATTAGTATTATAATTAGCATTAGTATTATCATTAGTATTAGTATTAGCATTAGCATTAGTATTATCATTAGTATTATAATTAGCATTAGCATTAGCATTAGTATTAGCATTAGCATAAGTATTATCATTAGTATTAGTATCAGCATTAGCATTAGTATATTAGTATCCTGTTATTTGTAGGTTGGGCAAAAAATGTCTCAACCTACAGAAACTTTTTTAGAATTTATAGAGAAACTACAGCAAACTCACTCCCTTCTCCTTCCTCCTGCTGTCTCCTGTTATTGTAAATAAAATAATTAGATGACTAAAACACATTTTGGTCGATATCCACTGATGAAAGCCATAATTCTGTCATTTAGCTGCCTGATTGTTCCATCAGATGCCCTTCCAACTGGAACCTATGTCAGTGATTGTGTGCAGCCTTCAGTATTAGTGTTATTATAGTATTTATACTGTTATTACAGTATTATTAGTGTTATTATAGTATTATTATAGTATTGTTAGTGTTATTATAGTATTATTACTGTTATTTTAGTATTATTAGTGTATTATTAGTGTTATTATAGTATTATTATAGTATTGTTAGTGTTATTATAGTATCATTATAGTATTCTTAGTGTTATTATAGTATTATTATAGTATTATTAGTGTTATTATAGTATTATTATAGTATTATTAGTGTTATTATAGTATCATTATAGTATTATTAGTGTTATTATAGTATTTATACTGTTATTACAGTATTATTAGTGTTATTATAGTATTATTATAGTATTGTTAGTGTTATTATAGTATTATTATAATATTATTAGCGTTATTATAGTATTATTAGTGTTATTTTTGTATTATTAGTGTATTATTAGTGTTATTATAGTATTATTATAGTATTGTTAGTGTTATTATAGTATTATTATAATATTATTAGTGTTATTATAGTATTATTATAGGATTATTACTGTTATTTTAGTATTATTAGTGTGTTATTAGTGTTATTATAGTATTATTATAGTATTGTTAGTTTAGTTTAGTTTAGCCTTTATTTGAAGGGACAATGTACAGAGACATTAAGTTCATAAAAACAGAGATGTTCTGCACCAGATTATAGCTAAATAGCTAATTTCCATCTGCAGTCCCTGAGTGTTATTATAGTATCATTATAGTATTATTAATGTTATTATAGTAGTATTACATTTAGAATCTTGAATCATGTTAGTATCATTTTGTTGTAGTACCTCCCACAGTGAAGCAGCAGGTTGTTCGTGTATAACTGTTCATATTTAAACTGTTTTAATGTTTAATATTAGTATTATTACAGTATTATTAGAGTTGGTATTGTTTTTCTGTCGTACCTCCCACAGTGAAGCCCAGCAGCAGGTTGTGCGTGTTGCGGCTGCAGTGTCCGGCGTCTTTAAAGGCCAGTTCCGTGTTGTCATCTCGTGGTGTTTCTTCTTTGCCCTTTTTGGAGCTGAACTGGTTTCCGTGCGTCTGGTTCGTCATCCTCCCTGTAAGAGGAAAGAGCCCCATGAGAAACGAGCAACAGAAACGTGAAACATCCTCAGGTTTCAGTCCTGGTTTAGTCCTGGTTTAGTCCTGGTTTAGTCCAGGTTTAGTCCAAGTTTAGTCCTGGTTTAGTCCTGATTTAGTCCAGGTTTAGTCCAAGTTTAGTCCAAGTTTAGTCCTGGTTTAGTCCCGGTTTATTCCAGGTTTAGTCCAGGTTTAGTCCTGCTCTAGTCCTGGTTTAGTCCTGGTTTAGTCCAGGTTTAATAGAGGTTTAGTCCAGTTTTAGTCCAGGTTTAGTCATGGTTTAGTCCTGGTTTAATCCTGATTTAGTTCAGGTTTGGTCCAGGTTTAGTCCAGGTTTAGTTCAGGTTTAGTCCTGCTTTAGTCCTGGCTTAGTCCAGGTTTGGTCCAGGTTTGGTCCAAGTTTGGTCCAGGTTTAGTCCTGCGTCTGGTTCAGGTTTATGTGCTGAAAATTTTGCATTTTTTAATACAGAATTTTAAACAATTTGAAAAAGCACACTTAAAATTTTAGTGACTAAAATGCATAATATAATATAATATAATATAATATAATATAATATAATATAATATAATATAATATAATTAATATAATATAATATAATATAATTAATATAATATAATTAATATAATATAATATAATTAATATAATATAATATAATATAATTAATATAATAACAAAGAGAAAAAATATAAATGGTAATAATAAATCCTAAATAAGTAGTAAAAATAGCAAGAGACAGATTACGCCAAATAAGGCGTAATTAAATGTAAATGTACAAGTCAAAATAAAATAGAAAAATATGGTATAAAAAAAATAAAAATATGACTTGTATAGGGGGGAAGAGAATCCATAATTCCAAGAGACGAGACTCGAGATCGTCTCAACGAGAACGAGACAAGATTTTGGCATTGTTTATCATGTAAGACAGAGCTGTTTAAAGTCATACTGCGGAACATTCCAGGCAGAGCAGTGACAGCTCCATAGACTCCAAATGTAAAAACATGAAAAAATTCTCAGGAGATCATTTTCAGCATTTTTGTCCCAAGAATTAAATATTAAAAGCTGAATATCTGAATCTGATAGTATCACATTTATTAATGTGGTTGAGTGGTTCAGTCCTGGTTTAGTTTGGTTTTAGTCCAGGTTTTGTCCAGGTTCAGTCCTGGTTCAGTCCAGGTTTAGTCCAGGTTAGTCCTGGTTTAGTCCCTTGGTTTTAGTCCAGGTTCAGTCCTGGTTTAGTTTGGTTTTAGTCCAGGTTTTGTCCAGGTTCAGTCCTGGTTCAGTCCAGGTTTAGTCCAGGTTAGTCCTGGTGTAGTCCCTTGGTTTTAGTCCTGGTTCAGTCCAGGTTTAGTCTAGGTTCAGTCCAGGCTTAGTCCAGGTTAGTCCTGGTTTAGTCCCCTGGTTTTAGTCCAGGTTTAGTCTGGTTTAGTCCGGTTTAATCCTGGTTTAGTCCACTGGTTTTAGTCCAGGTTCAGTCTAGGTTCAGTCCAGGTTTAGTCCAGGTTTAGTCCAGGTTTAGTCCTGGTTCAGTCCAGGTTTAGTCCAGGTTCAGTCCAGGTTCAGTCCAGGTTCAGTCCAGGTTTAGTCCAGGTTCAGTCCAGGTTCAGTCCAGGTTTAGTCCAGGTTCAGTCCAGGTTCAGTCCAGGTTTAGTCCTGGTTCAGTCCAGGTTTAGTCCAGGTTCAGTCCAGGTTCAGTCCAGGTTCAGTCCAGGTTTAGTCCAGGTTCAGTCCAGGTTCAGTCCAGGTTTAGTCCAGGTTTAGTCCAGGTTCAGTCTAGGTTTAGTCTAGGTTCAGTCCAGGTTTAGTCCAGGTTTAGTCCAGGTTCAGTCCAGGTTCAGTCCAGGTTTAGTCCAGGTTTAGTCCTGGTTCAGTCTAGGTTTAGTCTAGGTTCAGTCCAGGTTTAGTCCAGGTTTAGTCCAGGTTCAGTCCAGGTTCAGTCCAGGTTTAGTCCAGGTTTAGTCCTGGTTCAGTCCAGGTTTAGTCCAGGTTTAGTCCAGGTTCAGTCCAGGTTCAGTCCAGGTTTAGTCCAGGTTTAGTCCAGGTTCAGTCCAGGTTCAGTCCAGGTTTAGTCCAGGTTCAGTCCAGGTTCAGTCCAGGTTTAGTCCAGGTTTAGTCCTGGTTCAGTCCAGGTTCAGTCCAGGTTTAGTCCAGGTTCAGTCTAGGTTTAGTCTAGGTTCAGTCCAGGTTTAGTCCAGGTTTAGTCCAGGTTCAGTCCAGGTTCAGTCCAGGTTTAGTCCAGGTTTAGTCCTGGTTCAGTCTAGGTTTAGTCTAGGTTCAGTCCAGGTTTAGTCCAGGTTTAGTCCAGGTTCAGTCCAGGTTCAGTCCAGGTTTAGTCCAGGTTTAGTCCTGGTTCAGTCCAGGTTTAGTCCAGGTTTAGTCCAGGTTCAGTCCAGGTTCAGTCCAGGTTTAGTCCAGGTTTAGTCCAGGTTCAGTCCAGGTTCAGTCCAGGTTTAGTCCAGGTTTAGTCCAGGTTCAGTCCAGGTTCAGTCCAGGTTTAGTCCAGGTTTAGTCCTGGTTCAGTCCAGGTTTAGTCCAGGTTCAGTCCAGGTTCAGTCCAGGTTTAGTCCAGGTTCAGTCCAGGTTCAGTCCAGGTTTAGTCCAGGTTTAGTCCTGGTTCAGTCCAGGTTCAGTCCAGGTTTAGTCCAGGTTTAGTCCAGGTTCAGTCTAGGTTTAGTCTAGGTTCAGTCCAGGTTTAGTCCAGGTTTAGTCCAGGTTTAGTCCTGGTTCAGTCCAGGTTCAGTCCAGGTTTAGTCCAGGTTTAGTCCAGGTTCAGTCTAGGTTTAGTCTTGGTTCAGTCCAGGTTTAGTCCAGGTTTAGTCCTGGTTCAGTCTAGGTTTAGTCTAGGTTCAGTCCAGGTTTAGTCCAGGTTTAGTCCAGGTTCAGTCCAGGTTCAGTCCAGGTTTAGTCCAGGTTTAGTCCTGGTTCAGTCCAGGTTTAGTCCAGGTTTAGTCCAGGTTCAGTCCAGGTTCAGTCCAGGTTTAGTCCAGGTTTAGTCCAGGTTCAGTCCAGGTTCAGTCCAGGTTTAGTCCAGGTTTAGTCCAGGTTCAGTCCAGGTTCAGTCCAGGTTTAGTCCAGGTTTAGTCCTGGTTCAGTCCAGGTTTAGTCCAGGTTCAGTCCAGGTTCAGTCCAGGTTTAGTCCAGGTTCAGTCCAGGTTCAGTCCAGGTTCAGTCCAGGTTCAGTCCAGGTTCAGTCCAGGTTTAGTCCAGGCTCAGTCCAGGTTCAGTCCAGGTTTAGTCCAGGTTTAGTCCAGGTTTAGTCCAGGTTCAGTCCAGGTTCAGTCCAGGTTTAGTCCAGGTTCAGTCCAGGTTCAGTCCAGGTTCAGTCCAGGTTTAGTCCAGGTTCAGTCCAGGCTCAGTCCAGGTTCAGTCCAGGCTCAGTCCAGGTTTAGTCCATGTTCAGTCTAGGTTCAATCCAGGTTTAGTCCAGGTTTAGTCCTGTTTCTGGTACAGGTTTAGTCCTGATTTAGTCCTGGTTTAGTCCCCTGGTTTTAGTCCAGGTTTAGTCCAGGTATAGTCTAGGTTCAGTCCAGGTTCAGTCTAGGTTCAATCCAGGTTTAGTCCAGGTTTAGTCCTGTTTCTGGTACAGGTTTAGTTTAGGTTTAGTCCTGGTTTAGTCCCCTGGTTTTAGTCCAGGTTCAGTCCAGGTTTAGTCCAGGTTTAGTCCTGGTTTAGTCCTGTTTCTGGTACAGGTTTAGTCCTGGTTTAGTCCTGGTTTACTCCAGGTTTAGTCCAGGTTTAGTCCAGGTTTAGTCCTGTTTCTGGTACAGGTTTAGTCCTGGTTTAGTCCTGGTTTAGTCCTGGTTTAGTCCCTGGTTTTAGTCCAGGTTCAGTCCAGGTTTAGTCCAGGTTTAGTTCAGCATTTTTGTCCCTCAAATTAAATATTAAAAGCTGAATATCTGAATCCGTTAGTATCACATTTATTGTCCCGCTGCAGAACCTGTTTTTATGCGACGAGGGAGCAGCTCAGGCCAGCCTCAGCTCAAATCAACTCTGTTTGGATTAAGTCCCCTGAGAGTCTGAGCGCACAGGCCAAACCGGACCGTCCAATCAGCTGCCGCGGCCTTTAGCTCTCCTCCAATCACGCCTCAGCTCTCCGTTCATTCAAAGCGACGCACTCCCTCTACCTCCGTCGTCTGTGTTTGGATTAAATCTCGTGAGGGTTCGGGAGCACGGACCAGAGGAAAAGCAAACACGACCCCAGCTGGAGCCTGAACACAAAATAACGGGAGGAGGAGGAGAGCGCTGATGTCATTAAAGCTCCGGGCGTTCATCAGACTTTTGAAACTATACGACGAGTTTTTCACGATATAAATAATCAAACGCTCCCTCCTTGTGTACAGGAGCTATTCGAACAGAGAAAGAGTCAATATAACCTTAGAACCCTAACCCTAACTTAGTCCTGGTTTAGACCTGGTTTAGTCCTGGTTTAGTCCCAGATTAGTCCCAGTTTAGACCTGGTTTAGACCTGGTTTAGACCTGATTTAGACCTGATTTAGTCCTGGTTTAGACCTGGTTTAGTCCTGGTTTAGTCCCAGATTAGTCCCAGTTTAGACCTGGTTTAGACCTGGTTTAGTCCTGGTTTAGTCCCAGATTAGTCCCAGTTTAGACCTGGTTTAGACCTGGTTTAGACCTGGTTTAGACCTGATTTAGACCTGGTTTAGTCCTGGTTTAGACCTGGTTTAGTCCTGGTTTAGTCCCAGATTAGTCCCAGTTTAGACCTGGTTTAGACCTGGTTTAGACCTGGTTTAGACCTGGTTTAGTCCTGGTTTAGACCTGGTTTAGTCCTGGTTTAGTCCCAGATTAGTCCCGGTTTAGTCCTGGTTTAGACCTGGTTTAGTCCCAGATTAGTCCTGGTTTAGACCTGGTTTAGACCTGGTTTAGTCCTGGTTTAGTCCCAGATTAGACCCGGTTTAGACCTGGTTTAGACCTGGTTTAGACCTGGTTTAGTCCTGGTTTAGACCTGGTTTAGTCCTGGTTTAGTCCCAGATTAGTCCCGGTTTAGTCCTGGTTTAGACCTGGTTTAGTCCCAGATTAGTCTTGGTTTAGTCCCAGGCCCCTGCTGTCAGATAATCTGTCCCTTTGATGCAGAAATAACACGATAATCTGACTCGCCCATAAGAAGCGTCAGCTCCGTAGTAACAGTTTGTCGTGTTGTGGATAGTTCGTGTATCCACGTGTATCACGCTGTATATCCACAGACTTTAATTATCCGGAGATCCAGAGAAAGGGACATATCCGTATCGGCGAATTTCGCCAAAAGGTGAGGGATTTTCATGCCTGCAGTGAAGCGGCGAAACACGTAGCAATCCCACCACTTTTGGCTGCGACTCCACACCAACACGTTCATTTCTACGGACGTTGCTGCCACTGCCCCACAAAACACCGTGGCCAAAAACCTCGTCCTTCTCCGTCTCCTCCTTAAAACAAATAAGCTGTACATGTTCTGGCTCCAGTACGACAGCAACTCTAGGTGACTTCCATAAACACTAAGCACGTTCCCTGTGTGTGACCTCGTCATGTCCTCCAGGGTGCATGCGCAAAAAATTGGATTCCACAAAAAAATCGGAATTGAGCATTAAGCCCTGACGATCGACTGACACTTGGCCCCCGATTGACCTGTTGATCGTGATCGACGTATTGAGCAACCCTACCTTAGAAGAACAGGCATCTTTTTAAAAAAAAATGAAGAACTAAGAAAAAAAGTGACTGTATTTCTGTTCGAGGGGTTAGTATAATGAAGTCTGACACTGTAGAAGCCTTAAAAACGGGTATAAAGCATATTTTGGATCTTGAAAAGTTGTCAGGTATTTATGGATGCTTGCCTTATTTTTTAAGTTTTAAATGGACTCACTCCTCCACCATTAATGGATTTTATAAGTAAAGAAACGACTAATCGAGTTAACACGAGAGCACTGACCAGAGGAGACTGGAACATACAGAGACGCAGGACCAAATCTGGCCAAATGATGACGTCTATCAGAGGATCAGTCATGGAACACATGACCTGCTCATGTCAGGAACTGTGGGTCCATGTTGACCTTCACCAGCACCAAAGATCATCCAATGAGAGACCAGCATTAAAAATCGTCCAATGAGAGAACAGCATCGAAGATCGTCCAATCAGAGAACAACACCAAAGATCGTCCAATGAGAGTCCAGCATCAAAGATCATCCAATCAGAGAACAGCATCAAAGATCGTCCAATGAGAGAACAGCATCAAAGATCGCCCAATCAGAGACCAGCGCCAAAGATTGTCCAATCAGAGACCAGAACCAAAGATCGTCCAATCAGAGACCAGAACCAAAGATCGTCCAATCAGAGACCAGCAATCAGAACTCCAGACTTGTGTACAGCTCGAGCTCAGTTCAAAATAAAGAGTTGAACAGCTCGTTTCCTCTGCAAATCAAAACAATCACCTTTAAATGAACCAACATTAGCTTCCAACGGAGCGTTACAACAGCAATATTACTCTGGACAACATTCCTTTGTTCAGTCTTTAAACATTTAAGTGCAGAATGTACACATCTGGAACACATAGAGAGAACTGAAGTCGCTCCAACCCCGAAACCCTGAACCCCTGAACCCCTGAACCCCTGAACCCCTGAAACCCCGAAACCCTGAAACCCTGAAACCCTGAAACCCTGAACCCCTGAAACCCCGAAACCCTGAAACCCTGAAACCCTGAAACCCCGAAACCCTGAAACCCTGAAACCCTGAAACCCTGAAACGCCGAGGCCAGAGCATTTCCACGGTGACAGACGCAGGGTTACAGGTGGAGGGGGACACAGACTCGGAACGAGAACGTTACCTGCTCCTTCATAAGGTTTCTCTCTTTTTACCCATCGTCACAGCTCAGAGGGATTCAGAACATGTTGGTGCGACAGGAAGACGTGTTTTGAGCGGAGAAAGTCCAAAATCCACGTTTAAAAACTGATTTGTGATCAGGACGAGGAGGAAGGTCCCGTCTTCACAAATCCTCTTTCAGTCCTTATGTCGGACTAATCCAGACACTGTTTTAAACGGAACAATGCGTTTGAATAAAGTTTGAATAACATTTGAATTACATTTGAATAAAGTTTGAATAACATTTGAATTACGTTTGAATAAAGTTTGAATAACGTATGAATTACGTTTGAATAAAGTTTGAATAATGTTTGAATACTGTTTTCTCTCTCTCATTCTTTCACTCTCTTCTCCTCCCTCACCATAAATGTACACATTTACACACATTTACACATATTTACAAACATTTACACACATTTACAAACATTTACATATTTACACACGTTTACACAAATTTACACGCATTTACACATTTACACATATTTACACACATTTACAAACATTTACACATTTACACACATTTACGCACATTTAAAAACATTTACACACATTTACATACATTTACACATTTACACACGTTTACACACATTTACACACATTTACATACATTTACACATTTACACACGTTTACACACAATTACACACATTTACACATATTTACACACAGTTACAGACATTTACACGCATTTACACACATTTACAAACATTTACACATTTACACACATTTACACACATTTACACACATTTACACACATTTACATACATTTACACATTTACACACGTTTACACACATTTACACACATTTAGACATTTACACACATTTACACACATTTACACACATTTACAAACATTTACATACATTTACACATTTACACACATTTACACAATTTTACACAATTTTACACTTACACACATTTACACACATTTACACATATTTACAAACATTTACACACATTTACACATATTTACAAACATTTACACACATTTACAAACATTTACATATTTACACACGTTTACACAAATTTATACGCATTTACACATTTACACATATTTACACACATTTACACATATTTACACACATTTACAAACATTTACACATTTACACACGTTTACACAAATTTACACACATTTACACATAATAACAGGAGAAGTTCAATTTGTCAACTGGACAAAGTTTGTTTGGTTGAAAACGTTTCGCCGCTCATCCGAGAGGCTTCGTCAGCTCTAATAAGAATACTGGTAAGACACTTGCTTATATCTTGCTGTAGGGAGGAGCTACCTAGCTAACTACTTTCCGGAACTATCTCATTGGTTTCCGTCTTTTGTTTCTCTGGCGTCTAGCTAACGATCTCTATTCATCCCTACACGCCTGTTTTTCACACCTCTGGCCTTGACCTGGCTAGCCCTATTGTTTCCCTGTTTCAGGGGAAACAGGTCAGGGCCAGAGGTGTGAAAAACAGGCGTGTAGGGATGAATAGAGATCGTTAGCTAGACGCCAGAGAAACAAAAGACGGAAACCAATGAGATAGTTCCGGAAAGTAGTTAGCTAGGTAGCTCCTCCCTACAGCAAGATATAAGCAAGTGTCTTACCAGTATTCTTATTAGAGCTGACGAAGCCTCTCGGATGAGCGGCGAAACGTTTTCAACCAAACAAACTTTGTCCAGTTGACAAATTGAACTTCTCCTGTTATCATGGATTCTACCTGGACGACTGAGGGACTTTTCACGCACATTTACACATATTTACACAGTTACAGACATTTACACACATTTACAAACATTTACACATTTACACACGTTTACACACATTTACACACATTTACATACACACATTTACACACATTTACACATATTTACATACATTTACACACATTTACACACATTTACACACATTTACAAACATTTACATACATTTACACATTTACACACGTTTACACACATTTACACACATTTTGAATACTGTTTTCTCTCTCTCATTCTTTCACTCTCTTCTCCTCCCTCACCATAAATGTACACATTTACACACATTTACACATATTTACAAACATTTACACACATTTACAAACATTTACATATTTACACATGTTTACACAAATTTTTACACATTTACACATATTTACACACATTTACAAACATTTACACATTTACACACGTTTACACACATTTACGCACATTTAAAAACATTTACACACATTTACATACATTTACACATTTACACAGGTTGACACACATTTACATACATTTACACATTTACACACGTTTACACACAATTACACACATTTACACATATTTACACACAGTTACAGACATTTACACGCATTTACACACATTTACAAACATTTACACGTTTACACACATTTACACACATTTACATACATTTACACATTTACACACATTTACACAATTTTACACAATTTTACACACATTTACACACATTTACACACATTTACACACATGTACACACATGTACAAATTTAGACACATTTACACAATTTTACACACATTTACACACATTTACACATTTACACACATTCACACACATTTATACACATTTACACAATTTTACACACATTTACACAATTTTACACATTTACACAATTTTACAGACATTTACACATTTACAACATTTACACACGTTTACACACGTTTACACACATTTACACACATTTACACGTTTACACACATTTACACACATTTAGACATTTACACACATTTACACACATTTACACACATTTACAAACATTTACATACATTTACACATTTACACACATTTACAAAATTTTACACAATTTTACACTTACACACATTTACACACATTTACACATATTTACAAACATTTACACACATTTACACATATTTACAAACATTTACACACATTTACAAACATTTACATATTTACACACGTTTACACAAATTTACACGCATTTACACATTTACACATATTTACACACTTTTACACATATTTACACACATTTACAAACATTTACACATTTACACACGTTTACACAAATTTACACACATTTACACATATTTACACACAGTTACAGACATTTACACACATTTACAAACATTTACACATTTACACACGTTTACACACATTTACACACATTTACATACATTTACACACATTTACACTCATTTACATACATTTACACACATTTACACACATTTACATACATTTACACATTTACACACGTTTACATACATTTACACACATTTACACATTTACACACATTTACATACATCTACACATTTACAAAATTTTACACTCCCACACATTTACACACATTTACACAATTTTACTCACATTTACACACATTTGCACATTTATACATTTACACACATTTACAGATTTACAAACATTTACACACTTACACACGTTTACACACATTTACGCACATTTAAAAACATTTACACACATTTACATACATTTACACATTTACACAGGTTTACACACATTTACATACATTTACACATTTACACACGTTTACACACAATTACACACATTTACACATATTTACACACAGTTACAGACATTTACACGCATTTACACACATTTACAAACATTTACACGTTTACACACATTTACACACATTTACATACATTTACACATTTACACACGTTTACACACATTTACACACATTTACATACATTTACACATTTACACACATTTACACACATTTAGACATTTACACAGATTTACACACATTTACACACATTTACAAACATTTACATACATTTACACATTTACACACATTTACACAATTTTACACAATTTTACACTTACACACATTTACACAAATTTACACATATTTACACATATTTACAAACATTTACACGCATTTACACATATTTACAAACATTTACACACATTTACAAACATTTACATATTTACACAAGTTTACACAAATTTACACGCATTTACACATTTACACATATTTACACACATTAACAAACATTTACACATTTACACACATTTACACATTTACACACATTTACACACATTTACACAATTTTACACACATTTACACATTTACACACATTTACACAATTTTACACACATTTACACACATTTACACATATTTACACACATTTACACATTTACACACATTTACACAATTTTACACACATTTACAGACATTTACACAATTTTACACACATTTACACACATTCACACACATTCACACACATTTACACACATTTACACATTTACGCACATTTATACAATTTTACACAATTTTACACACATTTACACACATTTACACACATTTACACACATGTACAAATTTAGACACATTTACACAATTTTACACACATTTACACACATTTACACACATTCACACACATTTATACACATTTACACAATTTTACACACATTTACACAATTTTACACATTTACACAATTTTACAGACATTTACACATTTACACACATTTACACACATTTACACACATTTAGACATTTACACACATTTACACACATTTACAAACATTTACATACATTTACACATTTACACACATTTACACAATTTTACACAATTTTACACTTACACACATTTACACACATTTACACATATTTACAAACATTTACACACATTTACACATATTTACAAACATTTACACACATTTACAAACATTTACATATTTACACACGTTTACACAAATTTACACACATTTACACATTTACACATATTTACACACATTTACACATATTTACACACATTTACAAACATTTACACACGTTTACACAAATTTACACACATTTACACATATTTACACACAGTTACAGACATTTACACACATTTACAAACATTTACACATTTACACACGTTTACACACATTTACACACATTTACATACATTTACACACATTTACACACATTTACACTCATTTACATACATTTACACACATTTACACATGTTTACATACATTTACACACATTTACACATTTACACACATTTACATACATTTACACATTTACAAAATTTTACACTCCCACACATTTACACACATTTACACAATTTTACACACATTTACACACATTTGCACATTTATACATTTACACACATTTACAGATTTACATACATTTACACACATTTACACAGTTTTACACACATCTACACACATTTACACAATTTTACACACATTTACACACATTTACACACATTTACACATTTACACACATTTACACACATTTACACACATTTACACACATTTACACAAATTTACACAATTTTACACCCATTTACACACATTTACACATTTACACACATTTACACATGTTTATACACATTTACACATTTACACACATTTGCACACATTTACACAGTTTTACACACATTTACACACATTTATACACATTTTTACACATTTACACACATTTACACAATTTTACACACATTTACACATTTACACACATTTACACACATTTACACAATTTTACACACATTTACAGACATTTACACAATTTTACACACATTTACACACATTTACACACATTCACACACATTTACACATTTACACACATTTACACATTTACACACATTTACACAATTTTACACAATTTTACACACATTTACACACATTTACACAATTTTACACACATTTACACACATTTACACATTTACACACATTTACACACATTTACACACATTTACACACATTTACACATTTACACACATTTACACACATTTACACAATTTTACACACATTTACACACATTTACACATTTACACACATTTACACAATTTTACACATTTGCACATTTACACATTTACACACATTTACACAATTTTACACACATTTATACACATTTACACACGTTTATACACATCTACATCAACTCTCTTTCTCTCTCCCTCCCCTTCTCTCCTCCTCTCTTTCCCTCTCTTTCTCTCCTCCTGTTTTACTTCTCTCTCCTCCTCCTCTCTTTTCTCCTGTCTTTCTCTCCTCTCTTTCTCTCCCCTCTTTCTCTCCTCTCTTTCTCTCCTCTCTTTCCCTCTCTTTTGCTCCTCTCTTTCTCTCCCCCTCTCTTTCTCCCCTCCTGTCTTTCTCTCCTTTCTTTCTCTCCTTCTCTCTTTCCCTCCCCCTCTCTTTCTCTCCTCCTCTCTTTCCCTCTCTTTTTCCTCCTCATCTCTTTCCCTCCCCCTCTCTTTCTCTCCTCCTCTCTTTCTCTCCCCCTCTCTTTCTCTCCTCTCTCTTTTTCTCTCCTCCTCTCTTTCTCTCCCCCTCTCTTTCTCTCCTCTCTTTCTCTCTCCCCCTCTCTTTCTCTCCTCTCTTTCTCTCCCTCTCTTTCTCTCTCTCTCTTCCTCTCTTTCTCTCCTCTCTCTCTCCTCTCTTTCTCCCCCTCTCTTTCTGTCCTCTCTTTCTCCCCCCTCTCTTTCTCCTCTCTTTCTCCCCCCTCTCTTTCTCTCCTCCTCTGTTTCTCTCCTCCTCTCTTTCTCTCCTCCTGTCTTTCTCTCTTCTCTCTCCTCCTCCTCCCCTCCCCCTCCTCCTCCTCCTCTCCTCTAATCCTGGTGTTTTAATCTGCTCTTTGAACTCCTTAAGCACTCTCCTTCACATCTGCTGCTTCTGCCTCATAAAGCTTCTTCTTCTTCTTCTCCTAAAGCTTCTTCTCCTCGTCCTCCAACACGACGATAACGGGACACGTCCCATTCAAACTTAATAAAAACACATTTTCAAAGTAAATCAAACAAGTTTCACTTTCAGTTTGTACTTTTTTTCAAGCTTCAGATTCAACGTTTTTCCTCCTGCATCTCCAGGTACTTTTGTTCCAACCCTAATCCTAACTCAAAAAAGTCGAACTAGGATTAAAACTCAAAACTCAAGTCATTTTAACTTTTAAAAATGAGTTTTCTATATTTCTGCAGCAGCGGCTCTTCTGCTTGTGGAGAAGGACATTTTACACTGATTCTATTAAACAGCAGCAGAACAGAAATCAAAATCCACAAAAACACTTGATTTTTACCATCATCACTCGTTTTTATTCCTCCCTGAACTGCAGAAAGCCTCCCTCCTTCTCCCTCCTTCAAATAAAACCAAACTAAATAATAAAAGAATGAAAAATTTTGAATGCAAATCTTACAAAAGTGTAGACTGAAATCTGCACAAACCACAAAACCTTCTGCCTCAAAGATTTTAAGAGCTTGTTTAAAATAAAAAATAAAAAATACAAATTACATTTATATATATATATATATATATATATATATATATATATATATATATATATATATATATATATTGAAAACTAAATTAAATAAAAAACTTAATTAAATAAAAATAAAATAAAATAAATTAAAATAAAAATAAAAAATAAAAAATGAAATAAAATAAAAATAAAATAAATAAATTAAAATAAAAAAATAAAAAATAAAAAATGAAATAAAATAAAAATAAAATAAAAATAAAAAATAAAGTAAAATAAAATAAAAATAAAATAGCAATCCCAGTAAATTATGTCTGGTGGGGAGCCAAATGACATGAATTTCGAAAGTGAGGAAATAAAACCTAGTACATTTATTTTAATTTTTTATTTTTTTTTAAGTATTTTTAAGGACTGTAGATTTTCTTTTTCACTGTGTCATGTGTAAAAGTACTGCAGTACCAAACATGTACTTTAGTTAAACCTAAAAACTCCAGTCGTGGTAGTAAAAGTAAAAGTTCCATACCTGCAGATGTCCTACACACCGTCGTCCCGGCGACCCTCTGCCTCCGTCGTCACGGTGACCCTCTCTCTCAGATGAAGGAGCAGACGGGGACGATGCTCCGGCTCTTTACGTCAGAGGGAATCGTCCGGGAGATTAACCTTCCCCCGGCTCCACACGGACGGGAGCTGTTGGGGGTCACGTCCGACGGAGACACGAGGAAAAAGTCACAAACGATTTAAAACTCATCGAGGAGCGAAGGAAATCTGAACTTTAAACTTTAAACTCATCCAAGAATCATCTGAGATAATAAATATAATAATAAAATAAAATAAAATAAAATAAAAAATAAAATAAATACAATAAAAAATAAAATTATTATTATTATTATTTTTTTTTTTTATTTTATTATTTTTTTTCAAATAAAATAAATGGGGCGGCAGTAGCTCAGTTGGTAGAGCATATGCCTCATGAAGGGGTTGGCGGTTCGAATCCCGCTCTTGACGGGTTGACCGCATGTGATCCCAGCTCCCACAGATGAGCGCTGCCGTTGTGTCCTTGGGCAAGACACTTAACCCACCTCGCCCCCAGTGTCTGCGGACACTGGTAGCCCCCATGGCAGAAGATACATCAAGGCTGTTGTGACGTGAGCCGTCCTCCTGTGGACCCACCACCCGCGAGAGGATTCATGGGGGCTGGTGCATTGTGTTCTTGGCAGCAGAACACTGCTTGGACTGCTGCCCCCGCGACCCAGAAAATGGAAAAGTGGAAGAAAATGAATGAATGAATGAAATAAAATATAAATAAATAAAATAAAATTAAATACAAATAAAGTAAAATCAAATAAAATAGAAATCCCAGTAAATGATGTCTGGTAAGGAGCCAAATGTCACGGATTTCTAAAAGTCACAAACAATTTACAAACTCATCAAGGAGCGATGGAAATCTGAACTTTAAACTCATCCATTAAGATTAAGTCTTTATTGTTCTCACACACAGGAGAAATTTGACTTCTGCATTTGACCCATCCTTTTTCAGGCGGGGGTTGAACCCAAATCCCCCCGGGGAAAGTCAGTGACTTAGCAGTTGAGCTAACCAACCAAGAATCATCTGAGTCTCAAAACGTGTTTGTAAATATAATATAATTATAAAATAAAATAAATAAAATAAAATAAAATAAAATAGAAAAACCTTCGCAAATGGATCAATCATTTATCATCAAGAGAAACATCATTTTCCCACAACACCACCTGATGACATCACAAGGTGGAACAGGTTGTTTTGAGGTGCAGGATTACTGGAACAGAACTCCAGGTATGTTTCTGTGGAAAACACGACATTATTAAAACAACAGTGTAAATAAAAGACAAACCAGTGGAGCCTGTTCCTTTGGCTCGGGTTCTAAACACACTCAAGTGTTAGTTTGATTTATTCACTGCAGTCGTTCTATCGCTCTCATCTCCTGGAAATAAAACGGCTCACTGCATTTCAAATTCCATTCCAAATTCTTATGCAAATTACATTTTTATCAATATAGATGTCAGGCATCATGATTATCATGTCAACAACCTTTAGAGAACTATTTGAACGTTACCGAACAAACCTCCCAATGATGACAGGATTTTAAAAAATAATAAAAAGTGCACTGTTCCAGTTTCAAACCATGTTATTGTTGTAAAGAACTGAAAATGGTCTTTTTTTCTTTTTTTTTTTCCAATAAGAAGTTTTAGCAGATTACTGAAATCCAAATCTATTTCAGTCCAAACAGGTTTGAACAGGTCCAGTTCCATCTGAACAGAGGATCCTTATTCGACAGGAGCTTCACGATTCTGCGTCCACTGAACTTGTGAATTTCTTTGCAGGATTCCAACCAAAGTCAAAACAGACAAAAGAAACAATAGGGCAGACACGTCAGGGCCAGAGGTGTGGGGACGGTCGTTAGGGTTGAATAGGTATGCTAAACTAGACGCCAGAGAAATTCAAAATACAAAAGAGAGAATCGCAATACAGATTAGTTGAGATAGTTTCAGAATGATTTCAGTGTAGTGAGCTCCTCCCTGCAGCGAGATATAAACAGGGTTTAACCAGCACTCGAACCAGAGCTGACGAAGCCTCTCGGATGAGCGGCGAAACGTTTTCGACCAAACAAACTTTGTCCAGTTGACAAATTGAATTTCTCCTTTTATCACGGATACTACCTGGACGACTGAGGGTCTTTTCATGCTTCTTTGCAGGATGTCAGAATATCCTCCCAGAGCTGCTGTTTGGATGTGAACTGCCTCCTACCCTCAGAGATCTTTCACCTGAGGAGCTCCAGAGGTTCTCCAGAGGGTTGAGCTCAGGGGAGGATGGAGGCCTGTCCTGCATGAAGATGATTTTGCTACAGAAAGCACAGTTCTTCTTTTTATACAGTGTTCAGTCAGAAACTCCACATACAGAGGTCATTTTCACACCTTCAGGGACCCTAAAGGGGCCGACCAGCTCTGTCCCCATGATTCCCGCCCAAAACATGACTCCACCACCTCCTCGCTGACATCCCAGTCTTGTTGGGACATGGTGGTCCACCAACCATCCACCACTCTATCCATCTGGATCATCCAGGGTGGCACGGCACTCTTCAGTGAACAAGACTGCTTGGAAATGAGTCTTTGTGTATTTCTGGACCCACTGGAGATGTTTCTGCTTGTGAGCTTTGTTTAAGGGTGGCTGAATAGAAGGTTTATGCAGAACTGCCTCTGGAAAATCCTACACCTTGATGTTCGCAGGACTCCAGAGGCACCAGCAGCTTCCTGTTTGCTGCTTTTGCTTTGTAATGGCATTTCAGCAGCTGCTCTCTTAAGACCTGTCCACACGACAACGTTTTTTGGTGGAAACGGAGAAGTTTGTAGAGAAGTTTGTATTAGGCTTAAACAAACCGTAGTCTGACCTGGCGCAGCTGTAAAGCGCTCGCTTTTCCTCACAAAAAAGTTATGGTACATTCCTGTTGTGCCTTTTGGTGTACCAGTCGACATCCCAAGGAGGGGATTTCATTTTATAGATTCCCTGCTGACCCTGAACGATGTGCTGAATCGGTATCTGCCGTCAAACGGGATCGCAGGAAGCCCTCGGACGGCTTTTGTGTAGCCAGCACTTTGTTGGGGGTAAATTTTTGACTAACATTGTTTCGTAAGCTTCTACGTGTATGATAAAAGGAGAAATTCAATTTGTCAACTGGACAAAGTTTGTTTGGTCAAAAACGTTTCGCCGCTCATCCGAGAGACTTCGTCAGTTCTGGTTCGAGTGCTGGTTAGACCCTGTTTATATCTAGCTGCAGGGAGGAGCTAACTTTACTGAAACTAGAACTGAAACCAGAACTGAAACCAGAACTGACGAAGCCTCTCGGATGAGCGGCGAAACGTTTTCGACCAAACAAACTTTGTCCAGTTGACAAATTGAATTTCTCCTTTTATCATGGATTCTACCTGGACGACTGAGGGACTCTTCACGCATCTTCTACGTGTAGTTTTGGTGATCTGGTCTAATTTGGAATATACTGATCTCAATGAGTAAAGACAAACGCTTTTCAAAAATTCAGTAACTTAAACCGCAGTGGTTTTATGTTCATTAACGTTATTGTGAACCAGACCAGACGAATCAAATCAAAACCATCGACTGTTTATATAAATGGACATAGGAAGTGAGCATGGCCGCGCTCACGGCTCCATCAACTCTGCTCCAATTCACTTTGTATTGAGAAAACATCCCCCCCATCCCCCCACTCTGTGTACCTGCTGCTGTGAGCCTCGTCATTTCGGTCTTAAAATGTTCATATTAACCCGCTCTTTATGATCCAGTTGTTTTTATTTTTCTATTTTATCTCTAAATAAATTCCCATTCCTAATCAATCAATCAATCAATCAATTTATAAGGCGCTTTTCATACAAAATTGTAGCACAAAGCGCCTTACAGTGGTCAAGGATTAGAAGATTGACCTTTATTGATCTCGCACAGGAGAAGTTGTTTCTATATTTGACCCGGGGACCATCCCCATGATTTTGTTTTGTTATTTATGCTTTGGTCAGGCCCCAAGCTGGAGGATTTTACCTATGGCGCATGTTTAGGTTGGTGGGGGAAACCGGAGTACCCGGAGGAAACCCACCCAAACACGGGGAGAACATGCAGTCTCCACACAGAAAGGCCCGGGCAACCCGAACCTTCTTGCTGTGAAGCATGAGTGCTAGCCACTCAGCCACCGTGCCGCCAGGGGGAAAAAAAAAAAAAAGAACAGGAACAGCAGCAACAACAGCAACAACAACAGCAACAACAGCAGCAACAGCATCAACAACAACAGCAGCAACAACAACAACAACGGCAACAACGACAGAACAACAGCAACAACAACAACAACAGCAAGAACAACAGCAACAACAACAGCAGCAACAACAACAACAGCAGCAGCAACAGGAACAGCAGCAACAACAACGACAACAGGAACATCAGCAACAACAACAGCAGCAGCAACAACAGCAGCAACAACGACAGAAACAACAGCAACAACAACAGCAACAACAACAGCAGCAACAACAACATCAACAACAGCAGCAGCAACAACAGCAACAACAAGAACAACAGCAACAGGAGCAACAGGAACAGCAGCAACAACAGCAATAGCAACAACAGCAACAGGAACAACAGCAGCAACAACAACAGTAACAACAGCAGCAACAACAACAGTAACAACAGCAGCAACAACAGCAGCAACAACAACAGTAACAACAACAGTAACAACAGCAGTAACAACAGCAGCAACAACGACAGTAACAACAACAGTAACAACAGCAGCAACAACAGCAGCAACAACAACAGCAACAACAACAGTAACAACAGCAGTAGCAACAGCAGGAACAACAGCAGAAACAACAACAGTAACAACATCAGTAACAACGGCAAAAACAACAGCAGCAACAACGACAGTAACAACAGCAGCAACAACAACAGTAACAACAGCAGCAACAACAACAGTAACAACAACAGTAACAACAGCAGCAACAACAGCAGCAACAACAACAGTAACAACAACAGTAACAACAGCAGCAACAACAGCAGCAACAACGACAGAAACAACAGCAACAACAGCAGCAGCAGCAACAACAGCAGCAGCAACAACAACAGCAGCAACAACAACAGCAACAACGGCAACAATATGGAATTCCAAATCAGCTCTTATAACTCTCAGCGTCGATAAGCTTCATTTGACTGGAGCTGAACACTGTGGGTGAAGTCACGTTCTCTCGCGTTTTTATACAGTCTGTGATAAAACACAAAGGTTCGTCTGGTTTGTGGTTCATTCTCTGTAATCACTGGGCCCATCTACACGAAAAACAAAACCTGGCTCGAAGTCCAGCGCCTCCTGTCAGTCACAGCGTCTCCTCGTCATCACTGTTGTGTTTTCGCTTTACGCTCAAAGTCAGTTTCACTTTAGACATTACCTGGAATTTCATGGGCGTTTGGCAGATTGCATCTTTCCCCAGGCCTTTGAAAACATTCCCCCAGGACTTCGAAAACACTGTGTTTCTAAAACATTGGAAAAACACAAAAAAACTTAAGTGGATTTCTTCAAGCGGCAAGTGAGAGCTAATCTACAAGGCCTTAAAAATATGAAGAAAACAAACAGACTGGAAAAAATGTGATTGTCTCCTTTATCTGTGGCTGTAGAGGCTGGTTTAGTCCTGGTTTAGACCTGGTTTAGACCTGGTTTAGACCTGGTTTAGACCTGGTTTAGACCTGGTTTAGTCCTGGTTTAGACCTGGTTTAGACCTGGTTTAGACCTAGTTTAGACCTGGTTTAGCCCTGGTTTAGCCCTGGTTTAGCCCTGGTTTAGACCTGGTTTAGACCTGGTTTAGTCCTGGTTTAGACCTGGTTTAGACCTGGTTTAGACCTGATTTAGTCCTGGTTTAGACCTGATTTAGACCTGGTTTAGACCTGGTTTAGTCCTGGTTTAGACCTGGTTTAGACCTGGCTTAGACCTGGTTTAGACCTGGTTTAGTCCTGGTTTAGACCTGGTTTAGACCTGGTTTAGACCTGGTTTAGTCCTGGTTTAGACCTGGTTTAGACTTGGTTTAGACCTGGTTTAGTCCTGGTTTAGACCTGGTTTAGACCTGGTTTAGACCTGGTTTAGACCTGGTTTAGTCCTGGTTTAGACCTGGTTTAGACCTGGTTTAGTCCTGGTTTAGACCTGGTTTAGACCTGGTTTAGTCCTGGTTTAGTCCTGGTTTAGTCCTGGTTTAGACCTGGTTTAGACCTGGTTTAGTCCTGGTTTAGACCTGGTTTAGTCCTGGTTTAGACCTGGTTTAGACCTGGTTTAGACCTGGTTTAGACCTGGTTTAGTTCTGGTTTAGACCTGGTTTAGCCCTGGTTTAGTCCTGGTTTAGTCCTGGTTTAGTCTTGGTTTAGACCTGGTTTAGACCTGGTTTAGTCCTGGTTTAGACCTGGTTTAGACCTGGTTTAGACCTAGTTTAGACCTGGTTTAGTCCTGGTTTAGACCTGGTTTAGACCTGGTTTAGTCCTGGTTTAGTCCTGGTTTAGCCCTGGTTTAGCCCTGGTTTAGCCCTGGTTTAGACCTGGTTTAGACCTGGTTTAGTCCTGGTTTAGACCTGGCTTAGACCTGGTTTAGACCTGATTTAGTCCTGGTTTAGACCTGATTTAGACCTGGTTTAGTCCTGGTTTAGACCTGGTTTAGTCCTGGTTTAGACCTGGTTTAGTCCTGGTTTAGACCTGGTTTAGACCTGGTTTAGACCTGGTTTAGACCTGGTTTAGTCCTGGTTTAGACCTGGTTTAGACCTGGTTTAGTCCTGGTTTAGTCTTGGTTTAGACCTGGTTTAGTCCTGGTTTAGACCTGGTTTAGTCCTGGTTTAGACCTGGTTTAGACCTGGTTTAGTCCTGCTTTAGACCTGGTTTAGTCCTGGTTTAGTCCTGGTTTAGTCCTGGTTTAGACCTGGTTTAGCCCTGGTTTAGACCTGGTTTAGACCTGGCTTAGACCTGGTTTAGACCTGGTTTAGTCCTGGTTTAGTCCTGGTTTAGACCTGGTTTAGTCCTGGTTTAGTCCTGGTTTAGTCCTGGTTTAGACCTGGTTTAGACCTGGTTTAGTCCTGGTTTAGACCTGGTTTAGACCTGGTTTAGACCTGGTTTAGCCCTGGTTTAGTCCTGGTTTAGTCCTGGTTTAGTCTTGGTTTAGACCTGGTTTAGTCCTGGTTTAGACCTGGTTTAGTCCTGGTTTAGACCTGGTTTAGACCTTGTTTAGTCCTGCTTTAGACCTGGCTTAGTCCTGGTTTAGTCCTGGTTTAGTCCTGGTTTAGACCTGGTTTAGCCCTGGTTTAGACCTGGTTTAGACCTGGCTTAGACCTGGTTTAGACCTGGTTTAGACCTGGCTTAGTCCTGGTTTAGACCTGGTTTAGACCTGGTTTAGACCTGGTTTAGTCCTGGTTTAGACCTGGTTTAGTCCCCAGTTGACTTGGTTTAGAGTCTGGTTCGTCCTGGAGGTTCTAGGAGTCCAAAGTTAGTCTGGACATGAAGCAGATGTGATTTAAAACTCCTTCAGAATGGAATACCACAGTCTGGTCCACTGGGGGGCGCTGTGGCTCTGGGACTCACCTGAGGCCTGGAGGCAGCTCAGGTTCAGGGAGGAGTCACTTTCTCATAAATCTAAAGCATCTCGCCCTAAGGTCACTCCAACAGGGCAGGCATGGAACTCACTAAAGTCCAGGCATTTCATCCATTCTCGGGAGTTATTGTTCTGTGGTTTATTTGTGTGGGTTTCGAGCACTGATGTGCCTGTTCTGCTGTCGGTTAAATATAAAGTTACTTTATAAGAGCCACATCCAGTGAGATAAAGCACTGGTGCTCCTCCTAGAGCCTACATGATCTTTACGTTTAGCCATTTCATGTTTTTATTTAATATAATAAGAAACACAGGAAGAGGTGATAGGGCATTTGTACAACCCAGTGAAACTGCACTGCTGTACCGAGGCCCCCCCGGTAAAAAAGTGTTGCAGAAGTGCAGGGGAAGAAGTAAACAATATAATAAAAATATGTAATAAAATGTAATAAAAATACAAGGTACAATGTACAAGGTGCAGGTAGGATTAAACAGTGGTACCTCACCTTATGAAATACCCAACAAACGAAAATTCCAAGTTACGAAACGCCTTCACGTTAAATTTTGGTCTCTAGATACGAAAGAAAATTCAAGTTACGTTAGCCACACACATTATACGCTTTTCTCAGACTGGATTTAAACTTTTCTCACATTTGTCTCTCGTTTAAACACTCAAACTTTCATAGATTTTCAACAAAATGTATTAATAGTGAAGTGTGGGGGGAAGGGGGAGGGCGGACACGTGTGTGATAGCGCAGCATGACCCGGCGCGGGGCTGAGAGTACGAGACCCGTGCTCAAACCGTGCCTCCTCTAAACCAGGTCTAAACCAGGTCTAAACCAGGATTAAACCAGGTCTAAACCAGGATTAAACCACCGCAGCTCTTGCCTGCGTTCGTTCATGCGCTCAGACTGCCTGCGGTCCCCTCCTTGCTGCTCGACTCAGCTGTGACTCGTGAGAAACCAAGAAATAGACCCGTATGCAGCGCTTTAATCCACCTGGTCTAGTCCTGGTCTAGTCCTGGTCTAGTCCTGGTCTAGTCCTGGTCTAGTCCTGGTCTACTCCTGGTTTAGTCCAGGTTTAGTCCTGGTCCAGTCCAGGTATAGACCTTGTTTAGACCTGGTTTAGTCCATGTTTAGTCCTGGGTCTACAGTCTCTTAGCCAATCAGGACCCAGAACACAGTGTTACACTACAAAAAAAAGTTACACTATAAAAAAAAACCCTTGGAACGAATCAGGCTTTTTCCATTGAAATAGCTACTCAACTTAGGAAAAATTCACGTTACGAAACCACTTCTGGAACGAATTAATTTCGTAAGGTGAGGTACCACTGTGTAAGTATTTCACAGATTGCACATAATATGGTGTGGTGTGGGTGTTGCATGTGGATTTCGTATTGCACATAGTATGGTGTAAATATTGCACATAGGTTATTGCACAGGTAATAGTAGTTTATAGTGAGGTAGTGACAAACATGATACATTCATCATAAAAGAAGACATTCAAAAATTCATTTTGCATGATTTTCAGTCTGTATAAAATGTTATCTCAGAATTAAAAATAAATAAATATCGGTATCGGCTGAAAACAGCAACATTAATATTGCATATCGGTATCAAGCATCCCTAAAAAGGAGTTTTGTTGTTTTATGACTGTAAGTATTCCAAATCCAAATCCACTTTATTTCTATAGCGCATTATACAAAAAAAAGAGATCAAAATCAAAATGAAAACAACAAATAAATAAAGATAACGTGCTAAAATTTGGCCATACCAATCCTAAAACAATAAAACCAGTCAAATCAAATCAACTCAAAAATAAAAACCATAAAAATCACAAAATAGCAGTAAATAAGTAGAGCGACGTGCGCTGCACATTACAGATCTGGAACGGCGCTCTGGAAGACACAACGTCACAATGAGTGTTTGAATCTGAAGTGAACCCAAAAGTCAAACTCTATTTTAGTCCAGTCGAGAGAAAAGTACAGACGTCGTCCCTCCACAAACGCACAAAGAGAAAGAATCCTCGGCTCCTGTTCTGATTGTGACGGAAGTAAACGTGTCGTGCGTCAGACCGCAGCCTCAGGACTCATGACTCAGGCGTGTTTGTGACGAGGAAACACTCAACGTGGAAAAGCTCAACGTGTCCCATTAACATAATAATTATAATAATAACGGGGTGTTAAACAGGCGGGTATCAGACTCTGGACTTAAACACAGCGAGGTCTTAACGACGGCCTGACGGATTTATGACTCTTCTCATGAATCTCGCTGACGTGTTACAGTGAATAATAAAATACTGTGCCTGTTATGAAACTTCTGTCCTCGCAGAAAACATGGCGCCCCAAAACACGAGAAGAATGTGACCTGAAATTACACGGCACATTTTACGCTTCCGCAGAGCTGCTGTTTACGCACGGCGACGACACGGACTTCCACTTCGACTCTGACCAACTTCAGTGACCCACAAGGGACTTTATCCAGGCACACTTATATATTATAATAACAAAGAGCGAAAACATAAATGTAATAATGACGCGTGGTTACATAACTAACAGAGGCCATGTTCGTAATGATTATTTTCCCCCTTAATAACGAGAAAATAAACTCGAGATCTCGAGAAAATGACACAGTTGGTTCCAGTTAAAAGTGGCGCAGCAGAATTTTGGACCAGCTGTAAGTGAGAACGTGCGCGGAGAAAAGAGAGTCGTCTAAACTGAGAAAAGAGAGTCGTCTAAACGGAGAAAAGACAGTCGTCTAAACTGAGAAAAGAGAGTCGTCTAAACGGAGAAAAGAGAGTCGTCCAAACGGAGAAAAGAGAGTCGTCTAAACGGAGAAAAGAGAGTCGTCCAAACGGAGAAAAGAGAGTCGTCCAAACGGAGAAAAGAGAGTCGTCCAAACGGAGAAAAGAGAGTCGTCCAAACGGAGAAAAGAGAGTCGTCTAAACGGAGAAAAGAGAGTCGTCTAAACGGAGAAAAGAGAGTCGTCCAAACGGAGAAAAGAGAGTCGTCTAAACGGAGAAAAGAGAGTCGTCCAAACGGAGAAAAGAGAGTCTTCCAAACGGAGAAAAGAGAGTCGTCCAAACGGAGAAAAGAGAGTCGTCTAAACGGAGAAAAGAGAGTCGTCCAAACGGAGAAAAGAGAGTCGTCCAAACGGAGAAAAGAGAGTCGTCTAAACGGAGAAAAGAGAGTCGTCCAAACGGAGAAAAGAGAGTCGTCCAAACGGAGAAAAGAGAGTCGTCCAAACGGAGAAAAGAGAGTCATCTAAACGGAGAAAAGAGAGTCGTCTAAACGGAGAAAAGAGAGTCGTCTAAACGGAGAAAAGAGAGTCATCTAAACGGGGAAAAGAGAGTCGCCTAAATGGAGAAAAGAGAGGCGCCCAAACGGAGAGAAGAGAGTCGTCCAAACGGAGAAAAGAGAGTCGTCTAAACGGAGAAAAGAGAGTCGTCTAAATGGAGAAAAGAGAGTCGTCAAATCGTCTAAATCGAAACGGAGAAAAGAGAGTCGTCTAAATGGAGAAAAGAGAGTCGTCTAAACGGAGAAAAGAGAGTCATCCAAACGGAGAAAAGAGAGTCGTCTAAATGGAGAAAAGAGAGTCGTCTAAAAGGAGAAAAGAGAGTCATCCAAACGGAGAAAAGAGAGTCGTCCAAACGGAGAAAAGAGAGTCGTCCAAACGGAGAAAAGAGAGTCGTCCAAACGGAGAAAAGAGAGTCGTCCAAACGGAGAAAAGAGAGTCGTCTAAATGGAGAAAAGAGAGTCGTCTAAACGGAGAAAAGAGAGTCGTCCAAACGGAGAAAAGAGAGTCGTCTAAACGGAGAAAAGAGAGTCGTCTAAACGGAGAAAAGAGAGTCATCCAAACGGAGAAAAGAGAGTCGTCTAAACGGAGAAAAGAGAGTCGTCCAAACGGAGAAAAGAGAGTCGTCCAAACTGAGAAAAGAGAGTCATCTAAACGGAGAAAAGAGAGTCGTCTAAACGGAGAAAAGAGAGTCGTCTAAACGGAGAAAAGAGAGTCATCCAAACGGAGAAAAGAGAGTCGTCTAAACGGAGAAAAGAGAGTCGTCCAAACGGAGAAAAGAGAGTCGTCCAAACTGAGAAAAGAGAGTCATCTAAACGGAGAAAAGAGAGTCGCCTAAACAGAGAAAAGAGAGTCGTCTAAACGGAGAAAAGAGAGTCGCCTAAACGGAGAAAAGAGAGTCGTCCAAACGGAGAAAAGAGAGTCGTCTAAACGGAGAAAAGAGAGTCGTCCAAACGGAGAAAAGAGAGTCGTCTAAACGGAGAAAAGAGAGTCGTCTAAACGGAGAAAAGAGAGTCGTCTAAACGGGGAAAAGAGAGTCGCCTAAACGGAGAAAAGAGAGTCGTCTAAACGGAGAAAAGAGAGTCATCTAAATGGAGAAAAGAGAGTCGTCTAAACGGGGAAAAGAGAGTCGCCTAAACGGAGAAAAGAGAGTCGTCCAAACTGAGAAAAGAGAGTCGTCCAAACGGAGAAAAGAGAGTCGCCTAAACAGAGAAAAGAGAGTCGTCTAAACGGAGAAAAGAGAGTCGCCTAAACAGAGAAAAGAGAGTCGTCTAAACGGAGAAAAGAGAGTCGCCTAAACGGAGAAAAGAGAGTCGTCTAAACGGAGAAAAGAGAGTCGTCTAAACGGAGAAAAGAGAGTCGTCTAAACGGAGAAAAGAGAGTCGTCCAAACGGAGAAAAGAGAGTCGTCCAAACGGAGAAAAGAGAGTCATCTAAACGGAGAAAAGAGAGTCGTCTAAACGGAGAAAAGAGAGTCGTCCAAACGGAGAAAAGAGAGTCGTCTAAACGGAGAAAAGAGAGTCGTCCAAACGAGCGGAGATAAAAGTGTGTGACGTGTTCAAGTGATTTAAAAGATAAAAAAGGTTTAATTTTAGTTAAAGACGCAAAAAAAACAGGACTAAACCAGGACTAAACCAGGACTGAACCAGGACTGAACCAGGACTAAAACTGGACTAAACCAGGACTAAACCAGGACTAAACCAGGACTAAACCAGGACTGAACCAGGACTAAACCAGGACTAAAACAGGACTAAACCAGGATTAAACCAGGACTAAACCAGGACTAAACCAGGACTAAAACAGGACTAAAACAGGACTAAAACAGGACTAAACCAGGAGTAAACCAGGACTAAAATAGGACTAAAACAAGACTAAAACAGGACTAAACCAGGACTAAAACAGGACTAAACCGGGACTAAACTGGGACTAAACCAGGACTAAACCAGGACTAAACTAGGAATAAACCAAGACTAAACCGGGACTAAACTGGTACTAAAACGGGACTAAACCGGGACTAAACCAGGACTAAAACAGGACTAAATCAGGACTGTGTGTGTGTGGTGTCCTATACTATTTTGTATCGTATTAAATTGACAATACAGGTGATTTTTAACTGAACTTTTTAACTTAATTATTGAATTATTGAATGATTATATGGACTTTTGTTATAAAAGCATTTCCATTTGAACAAAGTATAATTCTGCACTAATTCTGACCTTTCCTGAACGTAAACCCCACAGTGATGTCAGTGATGGGAGAGGGCTGAGTTTAATGTCGTGTAAATGAGTTCTGAAGTCATGGACAAGAGGATCTTTAGAGGAGCTTTTCTCCAGATCGTTATTTTCAGATGTCCCGCTTTGAAATGGCCACAACTTCAGGTCAGATGATCAGATTTCCATGTGTGAGGCATCGTTGGAAAGCTTAGAATCTACACTTTCAGAATCTGTGAAGAACTCAAAACACCTCCGGGACGACTTGTGTCCTATTTTGCAGTCACAAATGATAAAACACAAATGTTTTCTTGTGTTTTGTTTTTATGTTTATTGTGTTTTGTTAAATGTTCTGTTCTGCTGTCTTTAAGCCACAGAAGTGTAACCCTCCCTGTTTAGTGAAGACCTGAATGTGCATGAGGAGTGATAAAAAAGGTTTAATTTTAGTTAAAGACGCAAAATTGTGTGTGTACAGGACTAAACCGGGTCTAAACCAGGACTAAACCAGGACTAAACCGGGACTGAACCAGGACTGAAACAGGACTAAAACAGGACTAAAACAGGAATAAACCAGGACTGAAACAGGACTAAAGCAGGACTAAACCAGGACTAAACCGGGACTAAAACAGGACTAAAACAGGACTAAACTAGGACTAAAACAGGACTAAAACAGGACTAAACTAGGACTAAAACAGGACTAAACCAGGGTTAAAATAGGACTAAAACAGGACTAAACCGGGACTAAACTGGGACTAAAACAGGACTAAAACAGGACTAAACTAGGACTAAAACAGGACTAAACCAGGGTTAAAATAGGACTAAAACAGGACTAAACCGGGACTAAACTGGGACTAAACCGGGACTAAAACAGGACTAAACCTGGACTAAACCGGGACTAAAACAGGACTAAACTGGGACTAAACCGGGACTAAAACAGGACTAAACCAGGACTAAACCGGGACTAAACCAGGACTAAACCGGGACTAAAACAGGACTAAACTGGGACTAAACTGGGACTAAAACAAGACTAAACCGGGACTAAAACAGGACTAAACTGGGACTAAAACAGGACCAAACCGGGACTAAACTGGGACTAAAACAGGACTAAACTGGGACTAAACTGGGACTAAAACAGGACTAAACCGGGACTAAAACAGGACTAAACTGGGACTAAAACAGGACTAAACTGGGACTAAACCAGGACTAAACCGGGACTAAAACAGGACTAAACCGGGACTAAAACAGGACTAAACTGGGACTAAAACAGGACCAAACCGGGGCTAAAACAGGACTAAACGGGACTAAATCAGGACACAAATGCTAAAACGCAAATGTTTTCTTGTGTTTCGTTTTTATGTTTATTGTGTTTTGTTAAATGTTCTGTTCTGCTGTCTTTAAACCACAGAAGTGTAATCCTCCCTGTTTAGTGAAGACCTGAATGTCCCCCTCCTCCGTCGGTCCCGGTGGAGCGGCAGATGGAGGGCCGTGCCTTTTGTGCCCTGGTACAAACTGTAAGTCTATCCCCTGCTAATTGCCCGGGCAGTTCAAACACACAGTCTGCCTCCCTGTGAAATGTAAAACCCGGGCGTTTTGTTGGGAGCGGAGTTTACAGTGTGCGACATTTCTCCTCGGGCAAGAACAGAAGGAACAGGCGGCGCTGGGAAAGAGCCAAGACTCAAACACGGAATTTTAAACGCGCCCAAATTTATGGCTCCTTTGATTCGGTCACAGATCTCGTCTTGGGAAACACCTCCGCCTCACAGATGTAACTGGGATCCAAGTATTCTGTCTGAAAAAATCTTAAGCTAAACATATCTCTCCATAAACAGTTATTGGAATAACTCACAGAAATTAAACTTTTGGGTGTCACATTAGACCAAACTATGACATGGCCAACTCATATAAATAATATTGTGACTAAAATGAGGAGGAACATTGCAGTAATTAGAAGGAATGCTCATTTTATGCCAATGGAAACAAGAAAACTTGTAATTGCCTCTTGTTTTCTCTCAGGTGGACTGTTGTCCTAATGTTTGGTCTGGTGCTGCAAACAGACACTTGGACAAGCTCCACACACTTGCAACCGAAAAGAAAAAGAGAAAAAAAAGTAGAGTGATAGGACGGCAATTATCTAAAACATGATAAAAGGAGAAATTCAATTTGTCAACTGGACAAAGTTTGTTTGGTTGAAGACGTTTCGCCGCTCATCCGAGAGGCTTCGTCAGTTCTGGTTCGAGTGCTGGTTAGACCCTGTTTATATCTCGCTGCAGGGAGGAGCTCACTACACTGAATACTTCTGAAACTATCTCAACTATTTGTTTTTGCGTTTCTCTCTTTTGTTATACCAATTTCTCTGGCGTCTGGTTTAGCAAACAACTCTCAGATGAGCGGCGGAATGTTTTCGACCAAACAAACTTTGTCCAGTTGACAAATTGAATTTCTCCTGTTATCCTGGATTCTACCTGGACGACTGAGGGACTCTTCATGTAAAATTTAAACATCTTTTTATGGTTCAGTCCTGGTTTAGTCCTGGTTTAGACCTGGTTTAGACCTGGTTTGGTTCTGGTTTATTCCTGGTTTAATCCTGGTTTAATCCTGGTTTAGTTCTGGTATAATCCTGGTTTAGTCCTGCTTTAGACCTGGTTTATTTCTGGTTTAGTTCTGGTTTAATCCTGGTTTACTTCTGGTATAATCCTGGTTTAGTTCTGGTTTAATCCTGGTTTAGTTCTGGTTTAGTTGTGGTTTAGTCCTGCTTTAGACCTGGTTTAGTCCTGGTTTAATCCTGGTTTAATCCTGGTTTAATCCTGGTTTATTTCTGGTTTAATCCTGGTTTAATCCTGGTTTAATCCTGGTTTCGTTCTGGTTTAATCCTGGTTTAGTTCTGGTTTAATCCTGGTTTAGTTCTGGTTTAGTTCTGGTTTAATCCTGTTTTTTTTCTGGTTTAATCCTGGTTTAGTTCTGGTTTAATCCTGGTTTAATCCTGGTTTAATCCTGGTTTAATCCTGGTTTATTTCTGGTTTAATCCTGGTTTAATCCTGGTTTCGTTCTGGTTTAATCCTGGTTTAATCCTGGTTTAATCCTGGTTTAATCCTGGTTTAGTTCTGGTTTAATCCTGGTTTAGTTCTGGTTTAATCCTGGTTTAGATCTGGTTTAGTTCTGGTTTAGATCTGGTTTAGTCCTTGTTTAGTTCTGGTTTAGTTCTGGTTTAGTCCTGGTTTAGTTCTGGTTTAGACCTGGTTTAATCCTGGTTTAGTTCTGGTTTAGTCCTGGTTTAGTCCTGGTTTAGTTCTGGTTTAGACCTGGTTTAATCCTGGTTTAGTTCTGGTTTAGTTCTGGTTTAATCCTGGTTTAGTTCTGGTTTAGTCCTGGTTTAGTCCTGGTTTAGTTCTGGTTTAGACCTGGTTTAATCCTGGTTTAGTTCTGGTTTAGTCCTGGTTTAGTCCTGGTTTAGTTCTGGTTTAGACCTGGTTTAATCCTGGTTTAGTTCTGGTTTAGTCCTGGTTTAGTCCTGGTTTAGTTCTGGTTTAGATCTGGTTTAGTCCTGGTTTAGTCCTGGTTTAGTTCTGGTTTAGACCTGGTTTAATCCTGGTTTAGTCCTGGTTTAGTCCTGGTTTAGTTCTGGTTTAGATCTGGTTTAGTCCTGGTTTAGTTCTGGTTTAGTTCTGGTTTAGACCTGGTTTAATCCTGGTTTAGTTCTGGTTTAGTCCTGGTTTAGTCCTAATGCTCATACAAAATCATGCTGTTTTTAAAAAATGTGTTAAGAAATGACTATTTGAAGTTGAATGTAACATATTTTAAATGTTTGGTGTTTTTGATCATGTAACTTCAACTCAGTGTTTAGATTTGGCTGTTTTGATGGTGCTTAAAATGTATTAAAATGTTCTGTAAATCTTTTATTGCTTCCACTGAACCTAAACCCCACTGGACTGCGGCGTCTTCAGCCTGATCCTGAAAACGATCCAGAAAAAGGTTTTGCATTCCCAGAGACTAAACCAGGACTAAACCACAGCTTCATTTGGAGTTTAAAGGTCTGCTCCGGATCTAAACACAGCCGTGATTAAACCCGAGAGTTTCCTTCACAGCCCGAGTGAAGGTTCAGTCTGGACAATTATCCTGAAATAAAACCTGTTTATTTGACCTTTATTCAATCAGGATCTTTTTATATGTACTATTTTAACTGTTTTCTTTTCACAGCGTCAGGATCGTGTACGGCGGGTTAATACGAACATTTGAACACCAAAACGAGGAGCCTGACAGCAGCAGGTACAGGAAGAGGAGCCACGGTTTTTCAATAGAAAGTGAACTGGAGTGAAGCCCGTAGTGCGCTCATGCTCGCTTCCTGTTTGGAACGCGGCGGCTAACGGGTTCAGAACATACGGCTGCTCACGGCGGAGGGAGTGGGGACCAGACCGACGTCCAAACACCGGGAGGTTGGACTTATGAGCGTCTGTGGGGACCGTGGACCTCAGACCTTCACCTGTGGACCTCAGACCTTCACCTGTGAACCTCAGACCTTCACCTGTGGACCTCAGACCTTCACCTGCAGACTGGACCACCAGTGGAGCTCCACCTTCACCTGTGGACCTCAGACCTTCACCTGCAGACTGGACCACCAGTGGAGCTCCACCTTCACCTGTGGACCTCAGACCTTCACCTGTGGACCTCAGACCTTCACCTGTGGACCTTAGACCTTCACCTGTGGACCTCAGACCTTCACCTGTGGACCTCAGACCTTCACCTGCAGACTGGACCACCAGTGGAGCTCCACCTTCACCTGTGGACCTCAGACCTTCACCTGTGGACCTCAGACCTTCACCTGTGGACCTTAGACCTTCACCTGTGAACCTCAGACCTTCACCTGTGGACCTCAGACCTTCACCCGTGGACCTCAGATCTTCACCTGTGGACCTCAGACCTTCACCTGTGGACCTCAGACCTTCACCTGTGGACCTCAGACCTTTACCTACGGACCTCACACCTTCACCTGTGGATTTCAGACCTTCACCTGTGGACCTCAGATCTTCACGTGTGGACCTCAGATCTTCACCCGTGGACCTCAGATCTTCACCTGTGGACCTCAGACCTTCACCTGTGGACCTCAGACCTTCACCTATGAACCTCAGACCTTCACCTGTGGACCTCAGACCTTCACCTGTGGACCTCAGACCTTCACCTATGAACCTCAGACCTTCACCTGTGGACCTCAGATCTTCACCCATGGACCTCAGACCTTCACCTGTGGACCTCAGATCTTCACGTGTGGACCTCAGATCTTCACCCGTGGACCTCAGATCTTCACCTGTGGACCTCAGACCTTCACCTGTGGACCTCAGATCTTCACCCGTGGACCTCAGACCTTCACCTGTGGACCTCAGACCTTCACCTGTGAACCTCAGACCTTCACCTGTGGACCTCAGACCTTCACCTATGAACCTCAGACCTTCACCTGTGGACCTCAGATCTTCACCCATGGACCTCAGACCTTCACCTGTGAACCTCAGACCTTCACCTGTGGACCTCAGATCTTCACGTGTGGACCTCAGACCTTCACCTGTGAACCTCAGACCTTCACCTGTGGACCTCAGACCTTCACCTATGGACCTCAGATCTTCACGTGTGGACCTCAGATCTTCACCTGTGGACCTTAGACCTTCACCTGTGGACCTCAGACCTTCACCTGTGGACCTCAGACCTTCACCTATGGACCTCAGATCTTCACCTGTGGACCTCAGACCTTCACCTGTGGACCTCAGACCTTCACCTGTGGACCTCAGACCTTCACCTGTGGACCTCAGACCTTCATCCAGTGGACCTCAGACCTTCATCCTGTGGACCTCAGACCTTCACCTACGGACCTCACACCTTCACCTGTGGATTTCAGACCTTCACCTGTAAACCTCAGACCTTCACCTGTGGACCTCAGACCTTCACCTGTGGACCTTAGACCTTCACCTGTGGACCTCAGACCTTCACCTGTGGACCTCAGACCTTCACCTATGGACCTCAGACCTTCACCTGTGGACCTCAGACCTTCACCTGTGGACCTTAGACCTTCACCTGTGGACCTCAGACCTTCACCTACGGACCTCACACCTTCACCTGTGGATTTCAGACCTTCACCTGTGGACCTCAGACCTTCACCTGTGGACCTCAGACCTTCACCTGTGGACCTTAGACCTTCACCTGTGGACCTCAGACCTTCACCTGCAGACTGGACCACCAGTGGAGCTCCACCTTCACCTGTGGACCTCAGACCTTCACCTGCAGACTGGACCACCAGTGGAGCTCCACCTTCACCTGTGGACCTCAGACCTTCACCTGTGGACCTCAGACCTTCACCTGTGGACCTTAGACCTTCACCTGTGGACCTCAGACCTTCACCTGTGGACCTCAGACCTTCACCTGCAGACTGGACCACCAGTGGAGCTCCACCTTCACCTGTGGACCTCAGACCTTCACCTGTGGACCTCAGACCTTCACCTGTGGACCTTAGACCTTCACCTGTGAACCTCAGACCTTCACCTGTGGACCTCAGACCTTCACCCGTGGACCTCAGATCTTCACCTGTGGACCTCAGACCTTCACCTGTGGACCTCAGACCTTCACCTGTGGACCTCAGACCTTTACCTACGGACCTCACACCTTCACCTGTGGATTTCAGACCTTCACCTGTGGACCTCAGATCTTCACGTGTGGACCTCAGATCTTCACCCGTGGACCTCAGATCTTCACCTGTGGACCTCAGACCTTCACCTGTGGACCTCAGACCTTCACCTATGAACCTCAGACCTTCACCTGTGGACCTCAGACCTTCACCTGTGGACCTCAGACCTTCACCTATGAACCTCAGACCTTCACCTGTGGACCTCAGATCTTCACCCATGGACCTCAGACCTTCACCTGTGGACCTCAGATCTTCACGTGTGGACCTCAGATCTTCACCCGTGGACCTCAGATCTTCACCTGTGGACCTCAGACCTTCACCTGTGGACCTCAGATCTTCACCCGTGGACCTCAGACCTTCACCTGTGGACCTCAGACCTTCACCTGTGAACCTCAGACCTTCACCTGTGGACCTCAGACCTTCACCTATGAACCTCAGACCTTCACCTGTGGACCTCAGATCTTCACCCATGGACCTCAGACCTTCACCTGTGAACCTCAGACCTTCACCTGTGGACCTCAGATCTTCACGTGTGGACCTCAGACCTTCACCTGTGAACCTCAGACCTTCACCTGTGGACCTCAGACCTTCACCTATGGACCTCAGATCTTCACGTGTGGACCTCAGATCTTCACCTGTGGACCTTAGACCTTCACCTGTGGACCTCAGACCTTCACCTGTGGACCTCAGACCTTCACCTATGGACCTCAGATCTTCACCTGTGGACCTCAGACCTTCACCTGTGGACCTCAGACCTTCACCTGTGGACCTCAGACCTTCACCTGTGGACCTCAGACCTTCATCCAGTGGACCTCAGACCTTCATCCTGTGGACCTCAGACCTTCACCTACGGACCTCACACCTTCACCTGTGGATTTCAGACCTTCACCTGTAAACCTCAGACCTTCACCTGTGGACCTCAGACCTTCACCTGTGGACCTTAGACCTTCACCTGTGGACCTCAGACCTTCACCTGTGGACCTCAGACCTTCACCTATGGACCTCAGACCTTCACCTGTGGACCTCAGACCTTCACCTGTGGACCTTAGACCTTCACCTGTGGACCTCAGACCTTCACCTACGGACCTCACACCTTCACCTGTGGATTTCAGACCTTCACCTGTGGACCTCAGACCTTCACCTGTGGACCTCAGACCTTCACCTGTGGACCTTAGACCTTCACCTGTGGACCTCAGACCTTCACCTGTGGACCTCAGACCTTCACCTGTGGACCTCAGACCTTCACCTGTGGACCTCAGACCTTCACCTGTGAACCTCAGACCTTCACCTGTGGACCTCAGACCTTCACCTGTGGACCTCAGATCTTCACGTGTGGACCTCAGACCTTCACCTGTGAACCTCAGACCTTCACCTGTGGACCTCAGACCTTCACCTGTGGACCTCAGATCTTCACGTGTGGACCTCAGATCTTCACCTGTGGACCTTAGACCTTCACCTGTGGACCTCAGACCTTCACCTGTGGACCTCAGACCTTCACCTATGGACCTCAGATCTTCACCTGTGGACCTCAGACCTTCACCTGTGGACCTCAGACCTTCACCTGTGGACCTCAGACCTTCACCTGTGGACCTCAGACCTTCACCTGTGGACCTCAGACCTTCATCCAGTGGACCTCAGACCTTCATCCTGTGGACCTCAGACCTTCACCTACGGACCTCACACCTTCATCTGTGGATTTCAGACCTTCACCTGTAAACCTCAGACCTTCACCTGTGGACCTTAGACCTTCACCTGTGGACCTCAGACCTTCACCTGTGGACCTTAGACCTTCACCTGTGGACCTCAGACCTTCACCTGTGGACCTCAGACCTTCACCTATGGACCTCAGACCTTCACCTGTGGACCTCAGACCTTCACCTGTGGACCTCAGACCTTCACCTGTGGACCTCAGACCTTCACCTACGGACCTCACACCTTCACCTGTCGATTTCAGACCTTCACCTGTGGACCTCAGACCTTCACCTGTGGACCTCAGACCTTCACTTGTGGACCTTAGACCTTCACCTGTGGACCTCAGACCTTCACCTGTGGACCTCAGACCTTCACCTGTGGACCTCAGACCTTCACCTGTGAACCTCAGACCTTCACCTGTGGACCTCAGACCTTCACCTGTGGACCTCAGATCTTCACGTGTGGACCTCAGACCTTCACCTGTGAACCTCAGACCTTCACCTGTGGACCTCAGACCTTCACCTATGGACCTCAGATCTTCACGTGTGGACCTCGGACCTTCACCTGTGGACCTCAGATCTTCACCTGTGGACCTTAGACCTTCACCTGTGGACCTCAGACCTTCACCTATGGACCTCAGACCTTCACCTGTGGACCTCAGACCTTCACCTGTCGATTTCAGACCTTCACCTGTGGACCTCAGACCTTCACCTGTGGACCTTAGACCTTCACCTGTGGACCTCAGACCTTCACCTGTGGACCTCAGACCTTCACCTGTGGACCTCAGACCTTCACCTGTGGACCTCAGACCTTCACCTGTGGACCTCAGACCTTCACCTGACAGGTGAGTCAGGAGGAGGTGTGAATATCTGAGCAGGACTAAACCAGGACTAAACTAGGACTAAACTAAACTAGGACAATTAAAAGTAGTGAAACGATCTGTCCATGCAGCAAGATCATTTTACCTGACGATCTTATCTTAAAAGTCCTGGTTTAGACCTGGTTTAGACCTGGTCTAGTCCTGGTTTAGTCCTGGTTTAGTCCTGGTTTAGTCCTGGTTTAGACCTGGTTTAGTCCTGGTTTAGTCCTGGTCTAGTCCTGGTCGAGTCCTGGATTAGTCCTGGTCTAGTCCTGGTTTAGTCCTGGTTTAGTCCTGGTTTAGACCTGGTTTAGTCCTGGTTTAGTCCTGGTCTAGTCCTGGCCTAGTCCTGGTTTAGTCCTGGTTTAGACCTGGTTTAGTCCTGGTTTAGTCCTGGTTTAGTCTATGTTTAGTCCTGGTTTAGTCCTGGTTTAGACCTGGTTTAGTCTATGTTTAGTCCTGGTTTAGTCCTGGTTTAGACCTGGTTTAGTCTATGTTTAGTCCTGGTTTAGTCCTGGTTTAGTCCTGGTTTAGACCTGGTTTAGACCTGGTTTAGTCTATGTTTAGTCCTAGTTTAGTCCTGGTTTAGACCTGGTTTAGTCTATGTTTAGTCCTGGTTTAGTCCTGGTTTAGTCCTGGTTTAGACCTGGTTTAGACCTGGTTTAGTCTATGTTTAGTCCTGGTTTAGTCCTGGTTTAGTCCTGGTTTAGACCTGGTTTAGACCTGGTTTAGTCCTGGTTTAGACCTGGTTTAGTCTATGTTTAGTCCTGGTTTAGTCCTGGTTTAGACCTGGTTTAGTCCTGGTTTAGTCCTGGTTTAGTCTATGTTTAGTCCTGGTTTAGTCCTGGTTTAGTCCTGGTTTAGACCTGGTTTAGTCTATGTTTAGTCCTGGTTTAGTCCTGGTTTAGTCCTGGTTTAGACCTGGTTTAGTCCTGGTTTAGTCCTGGTTTAGTCTATGTTTAGTCCTGGTTTAGTCCTGGTTTAGTCCTGGTTTAGACCTGGTTTAGTCTATGTTTAGTCCTGGTTTAGTCCTGGTTTAGTCCTGGTTTAGACCTGGTTTAGTCTATGTTTAGTCCTGGTTTAGTCCTGGTTTAGACCTGGTTTAGTCTATGTTTAGTCCTGGTTTAGTCCTGGTTTAGACCTGGTTTAGTCCTGGTTTAGTCTATGTTTAGTCCTGGTTTAGTCCTGGTTTAGACCTGGTTTAGTCTATGTTTAGTCCTGGTTTAGTCCTGGTTTAGACCTGGTTTAGTCCTGGTTTAGTCTATGTTTAGTCCTGGTTTAGACCTGGTTTAGACCTGGTTTAGTCTATGTTTAGTCCTGGTTTAGTCCTGGTTTAGACCTGGTTTAGTCTATGTTTAGTCCTGGTTTAGTCCTGGTTTAGACCTGGTTTAGTCCTGGTTTAGTCCTGGTTTAGTCTATGTTTAGTCCTGGTTTAGTCCTGGTTTAGACCTGGTTTAGTCTATGTTTAGTCCTGGTTTAGTCCTGGTTTAGACCTGGTTTAGTCTATGTTTAGTCCTGGTTTAGTCCTGGTTTAGTCCTGGTTTAGACCTGGTTTAGACCTGGTTTAGTCTATGTTTAGTCCTAGTTTAGTCCTGGTTTAGACCTGGTTTAGTCTATGTTTAGTCCTGGTTTAGTCCTGGTTTAGTCCTGGTTTAGACCTGGTTTAGACCTGGTTTAGTCCTGGTTTAGTCCTGGTTTAGTCCTGGTTTAGACCTGGTTTAGTCCTGGTTTAGACCTGGTTTAGACCTGGTTTAGACCTGGTTTAGTCCTGGTTTAGTCCTGGTTTAGTCCTGGTTTAGACCTGGTTTAGTCCTGGTTTAGTCCTGGTTTAGTCCTGGTTTAGACCTGGTTTAGTCCTGGTTTAGTCCTGGTTTAGTCCTGGTTTAGACCTGGTTTAGTCCTGGTTTAGTCCTGGTTTAGTCCTGGTTTAGACCTGGTTTAGACCTGGTTTAGTCCTGGTTTAGTCCTGGTTTAGTCCTGGTTTAGGAGGGAATTAAATTTGTCAACTGGACAAAAGTTTATTTGGTCGAACAAATAAACTTTTGTCCAGTTGAAAAAATGCTGTGGATTCTGGATTCTACCTGGACGACTGATTCTTCACACGTCTTAAGGCAGATTTAAGGGTTTATATCTTCAGTTTAGGCCAAGCTTTTCTGCGGCTTCCACGGACTAAAGCCCCATGGAGACACGGGGAGGGCATCTGACACACAGGGGCATTTCAGAACATGTTTGTGGAGCTCTAAACTACAGGGTTAACAGCTTTTGTAAGACCCCGTGGACACAGAGGGTGTTTAGTTCTCAAAGGAGATCATTGTACCTGTGCGGTTTGGGGAATGGGGATTTCACCCTCCTGTGTTCAGCAGACGACGCAGGAGTTTGGAGAGAGAAAAAGGCGCAGTATTTTTAGAGCTGGTCTTGTGCAGGACGTGTAAATAATGTCATCGTCTCAGCGTGTCAACACAAACTGACCCTGAGGTCGGAGCTCCTAAACCCGCTCAAGGAAATAACGCCCCTAACCCGGCCTGGACTGGGATAAAAAAAACGGCCCTGGCATTTTTGTCTTAGACCGAGCACAACGGACTAATTTATGTTTGTGTTCCCCGAAGTAAAGTATTTTACTATTGTTACGTCTTGGCCGAGGGGAAACCAGGGCGCAACATTTAAAACTCACAGTAACTCCACATTCAACGGTTTATTTAAAATACATCTTTTCTCATTAGTTTTAGTTTAGTTTTTTATTAGGTTTTTTTTTTTTTGATTAGGTTTTTAGTTTAGTAACTGCTCGGTTTTAGTTTAGTTTTTCTTAGTTTTAATTTTAGTGTTTGGATTTATTATAAAACAAATAAAAATACACACCAAAACTTCCAAACTCCAAAACAGGACAAAACCAAGAGCGATTTATCCAGAATTTCAGTTAGTTTGAGTTTTGTAAACACATAATACAGTTTCAGTTATCGATTTTTTAATTTTAATTGTCCTGGTTTAGTCCTGGTTTAGTCCTGGTTTAGTCCTGATTTAGTCCTGATTTAGTCCTGGTTTAGACCTGGTTTAGACCTGGTTTAGTCCTGGTTTAGTCCTGGTTTAGTCCTGGTTTAGTCCTGATTTAGTCCTGGTTTAGTCCTGGTTTAGTCCTGGTTTAGTCCTGGTTTAGTCCTGGTTTAGTCCTGGTTTAGTCCTGGTTTAGTCCTGGTTTAGTTCTGGTTTAGTCCTGATTTAGTCCTGGTTTAGTCTATATTTAGTCCTGGTTTAGTCCTGGTCTGGTCCTGATTTAGTCCTGATTTAGTCCTGGTTTAGTCCTGATTTAGTCCTGGTCTAGTCCTGCTTTAGTCCTGCTTTAGACCTGGTTTAGTCCTGCTTTGGTCCTGGTCTAGTCCTGGTTTAGTCCTGGTTTAGACCTGGTTTAGTCCTGCTTTAGTCCTGGTTTAGACCTGGTTTAGTCCTGCTTTAGTCCTGGTTTAGACCTGGTTTAGTCCTGCTTTAGTCCTGGTTTAGACCTGTTTTAGTCCTGGTTTAGACCTGGTTTAGTCCTGCTTTAGTCCTGCTTTATTCCTGGTTTAGTCCTGGTTTAGACCTGGTTTAGTCCTGCTTTAGTCCTGGTTTAGACCTGGTTTAGTCCTGGTTTAGACCTGTTTTAGTCCTGCTTTAGTCCTGCTTTATTCCTGGTTTAGTCCTGCTTTAGTCCTGCTTTAGTCCTAGTTTAGTCCTGGTTTAGTCCTGGTTTAGTCCTGCTTTATTCCTGGTTTAGTCCTGCTTTAGTCCTGCTTTAGTCCTAGTTTAGTCCTGGTCTAGTCCTGGTTTAGTCCTGCTTTATTCCTGGTTTAGTCCTGGTTTAGACCTGGTTTAGTCCTGCTTTATTCCTGGTTTAGTCCTGGTTTAGTCCTGGTTTAGTCCTGGTCTAGTCCTGGTTTAGTCCTGGTTTAGACCTGGTCTAGTCCTAGTTTAGTCCTGGTCTAGTCCTGGTTTAGTCCTGCTTTAGTCCTGCTTTAGTCCTGGTTTAGTCCTGGTCTAGTCCTGGTTTAGTCCTGGTCTAGTCCTGCTTTAGTCCTGCTTTAGTCCTGCTTTAGTCCTAGTTTAGTCCTGGTCTAGTCCTGGTTTAGTCCTGCTTTATTCCTGGTTTAGTCCTGGTTTAGACCTGGTTTAGTCCTGCTTTATTCCTGGTTTAGTCCTGGTTTAGTCCTGGTCTAGTCCTGCTTTAGTCCTGCTTTAGTCCTGCTTTAGTCCTGGTTTAGACCTGGTTTAGACCTGGTTTAGTCCTGGTTTAGTCCTGGTCTAGTCCTGGTTTAGTCCTGCTTTAGTCCTGCTTTAGTCCTAGTTTAGTCCTGGTCTAGTCCTGGTTTAGTCCTGAATCTACATGATTCATGTAGGACTGTCGGTCCCCCGGGTAAATGCCCGGTGTGCCTGATTACCAGTCCAGGCCCCTAACGCTGATTTAAAACGTCTAGAGTTTTATTGACACTTTCGACTTTAATCTGAGGTTTGTTTTAACACAATCTGACCAGAAAGAAGTGACTGATCTGGAACTACGACAGGCGTCTGTGCAAAACAAATCCTTCTAAAAAAAAAAAAAAAAGACATTGCGGTCCAAATTGTTTCCCTTGTGGATCAATAAAGTTTTTCAGTTTTTTCAGCCACTTTCACCTTTTCGTTCAAATCAAACTCCTAAACCGAACCACGAACGCTCGGACTGACCACAGGCTCCTGAAAATGTGCCGTTTTAGTTCATCCATTTTGTATTTTTTCTTGAGTTTTCAGACTATTTAAAACTCTTTCGACAGTGCGTGCTAATGTGTGCACTGCGTCTCCATGGAAACCGCCGGATATTCCATGGTAGAAACACACGTATGACTATGAAACCCTGGAATACTGCGACAGAATTGCGTGCGGCTGATTTTTTTCCGTAGTGGAGACCGGAGGCGTTATCGATGAAATGTTGTCAGAGGTGCGTTTGTGGGAAGCTTCTGTTTTGACGTCTTCTGTCTGAACCTGCCTGAGGGCGGCAGATCTGGCACAGAGCATCTTTTCCCTTTTACATTTGTGTTTATTTTAAATTAATAAATAATTGCGGTAATGCTAAAGCCTGAAGGAGGTTAAAAACTCTAATAATAAGATAGAAAACGTGAGGAGACACAACGGCGCTAGGGTTCGGGTTAGAGGCCCAACAAGTTAAGTATAAACATTAAGAAAGCCACTGTTATCAGCCCGAGGTATTAGGGGTTTGACCAAAAATTAATATCACGGTATTTTTCAAAATTATATCAGTGTCACGGTATTTGACAGTATTTTTTTTAATTTTTTTTCATGTACTAAGTGGTCCCATGTCTTTGGCGAAGTGCACAGTAACAGCGTTGGTAATATCGTTCCACTGGTCACTTTTTTTGTCGTAGGCAAAAGCGTCTTTGAGTGACGTCCAAGTTGCATTTTTTGTCGTTCCCTCCAGATGTGGAAAAGGATGCAAATTGACCGAAAATTTACCAAAATTTGACCAAAAATTTACAGAAAATTTACGGAAAAAAAGACAAAATATGTATCAAAAACTGACCAAAAATTGACTGAAAGACTGAATGCAACTGCAACTGAATTTTTTCAATCAATTTTTGGTAAATTTTTTTGGTCAATTTTCTGTCAATTTTTGGTCAATTCAAATTAATTTTTGGTCAATTTCTGGTAAAGTTTTGGTAAATTTTCGGTCAATTAATGGTCAATTTCAGTCAGTTTTTAGTCAATTTCTGGTCAATTTTTGGTCAATTTTCTATCAATTGTCAGTCAGTTTTCGGTCAATTTTTTGTCAATTTTTGGTCAATTCAAATTAATTTTCTGTAAATTTCTGGTAAATTTTTTTTGTCAATTTTTGGTCAATTTTTTTCATTTTTTTGGGTCAATTTTGGGCAAATTTTGTGTCCAATTTCGGTCCATTTCAGTACATTTTTGGTCAATTTTCTGTCAATTCCGGTCAATTTCAGTCAGTTTTTGGTAAAAGTTTTTTGTAAATTTTGTTTTGTCAATTTTTTTTGTCAATTTTCTGTAAATTTTTGGTCAAATTTTTGTCAATTTTCAGTCAATTTGCATCCTTTTCCACATCTGGAGGGATATGGAAAAGGATAATTTGGGGCAAATTTTTTGTCCAATTTCGGTCAATTTCAGTCAATTTTTGGTCAGTTTTTGATACATTTACTACTACTGGAATTTTTAGTACTGTTGTTTACTCCTGTTATTGCACTAGAATTTCTACTGTTGCACATTTATTTTTATTTTATCTTAACTCCAATGCACATTCTACTGCACATGACCAATTCACTGCTGTATCTTCCATTGCACATTTTGATGCACACTGCACACTTTGGAAATCTGTATATAGTATAGTTTATTTATTATGTTGCACTGTTTTAAGATTTTAGACCGTAGACTTTAGTTTTAACTTTAGATCTGATATCACTGTATTTTTCCAAATTATATCAGTGTCACGTTATTTGACGGTATTTTTTTTCATGTACTAAGTGGTCCCATGTCTTTGGCGAAGTGGACAGTAACAGCGTTGGTAATATCGTTCCACTGTTCACTTTTTTTGTCGTAGGCAAAAGCGTCTTTGAGTGACGTCCAAGTTGCATTTTGTGTCATTCCCTGCAGACGTGGAAAAGGATGCAAATTGACCGAAAATTTACCAAAATTTGACCAAAAATTTACAGAAAATTTACCCCCAAAAAAAGACAAAAAATGTATCAAAAATTGACCAAAAACTGACTGACAATTGATAGAAAATTGACAGAAAACTGACCAAAAATTGACTGAAATTGACCGAAATTGGACAAAAAATGTGCCCAAAATTGACACAAAAAATTTACCAAAAAAATGACCAAAAATTGACCAAAAATTTACCATTAATTGACCGAAATTGACCAAAGATTGACCAAAACATTACCAGAAATTGACCAAAAATTAATTTGAATTGACCAAAAATTGTCAGAAAATTGACCAAAGAAATTTACCAAAAATTGACTAAAAATTGACCGAAAACTGACAATTGACCGAAATTGACCGAAAATTGACGAAAAATTGATATCACTGTATTTTTCAAAATTATATCGGTGTCACAGTATTTGACGGTATTTTTTTTCATGTACTAAGTGGCCCCATGTCTTTGGCGAAGTGCACAGTAACAGCGTTGGTAATATCGTTCCACTGTTCACTTTTTTTGTCGTAGGCAAAAGCGTCTTTGAGTGACGTCCAAGTTGCATTTTGTGTCGTTCCCTGCAGACGTGGAAAAGGATGCAAATTGACCGAAAATTTACCAAAATTTGACCAAAAATTTACAGAAAATTTACCCCCAAAAAAAGACAAAAAATGTATCAAAAATTGACCAAAAACTGACTGAAATTGACCGAAATTGACAGAAAACTGACCAAAAATTGACTGAAATTGACCGAAATTGGACAAAAAATGTGCCCAAAATTGACACAAAAAATTTACCAAAAAAATGACCAAAAATTGACCAAAAATTTACCATTAATTGACCGAAATTGACCAAAGATTGACCAAAACATTACCAGAAATTGACCAAAAATTAATTTGAATTGACCAAAAATCGACAGAAAATTGACCAAAAAAATTGACCAAAAATTGACTAAAAATTTATCGAAAACTGACTGACAATTGACCGAAATTGACCGAAATTGACGAAAAATTTATATCACTGTATTTTTCTAAATTATATCGGTGTCACGGTATTTTACTGTATTTTTTTTCATGTACTAAGTGGCCCCATGTCTTTGGTGAAGTGGACAGTAACAGCGTTGGTAATATCGTTTGCTTTTCTTGTCGTAGGCGGTCCCCTTGGCAAACGCCTCTTTGAGTGACGTCCGAGTGGTGTTTTGTGTCGCGGCGCCGACTTGAACATTCCCTGCAGACGTAGAAAAGGATGCAAGTTGACCGAAAATTGACAGAAATTGACCGAAAATTGACAAAAATTTGACAAAAAATGTAATGAAATTTGATCAAAAATTGTCAGAAAATTGACCCAAAAAAATGACAAAAAAATGTATCGAAAATAGATCAAACACTGACCGAAACTGACTGAAAACTGACAAGAAATTGACAAAAAATGGACTGAAATTGACTGAAAATTTATTTTAAAAAATTTATCGAAAATTGACCAAAGACTGACTGAAATTGACCAACAATTGATCAAAAATTTACCGAAATTGACCGAAGATTGACCAAAAATTTACCAGAAATTTACCAAAAATTAATTTGAATTGACCAAAAATTGACAGAAAATTGACAAAAAAAAATTACCAAAAATTGATTGAAAATTGATCGAAAATTAAACGAAATTGACAAAAAATTGACAAAAAATTGACCGAAAACTGACTGACATTCATTCATTCATTCATTTTCTTCCGCTTTTCCATTTTCTGGGTCGCGGGGGCAGCAGTCCAAGCAGTGTTCTGCTGCCCAGAACACAAAGCACCAGCCCCCATGAATCCTTCCGCGGGTGGTGGGTCCACAGGAGGACGGCTCACGTCACAACGGGCCTTGATGTATCTTCTGCCATGGGGGCTACCGGTGTCCACAGACACTGGGGGCGAGGTGGGGTTAAGTGTCTTGCCCAAGAACACAACGGCAGCGCTCATCTGTGGGAGCTGGGATCACATGTGGTCAACCCGTCAAGAGCGGGATTCGAACCGCTAACCCCTTCACAAGGCATATGCTCTACCAACTGAGCTACTGCCGCCCCACTGACTGACAATTGACCGAAATTGACCGAAAATTGACGAAAAATTGATATCTTTATATCTATCTTTATTTTTCAAAATTATATCGGTGTCACGGTATTTGACGGTATTTTTTTTTTATGTACTAAGTGGTCCCATGTCTTTGGTGAAGTGGACAGTAACAGTGTTGGTTATATCGTTCCACCGTTTGCTTTTCTTCTCGTAGGCGGTCGTAGGCGGTCGTAGGCGGTCGTAGGCGGTCGTAGGCGGTCGTAGGCGGTCGTAGGCGGTCGTAGGCGGTCGTAGGCGGTCGTAGGCGGTCCCTTGAGTGACGTCCGAGTGGCGTTTTGTGGGAGTAATATCGTATATCGGTTTCGGCTAAAATTTTCACATCGGTGCATCCCTAATCAGCACTAAACCGGGCTGAACCAAGAAAACATGTCACGTGAAAGTACAAAAAGTGTTTACTCGATCTACTGCTGAAGGAGACGTCTGATTTCTGTTTGAATTTTCTGCCCGTTTGAACTGAAAATGTGGTTGAAGTGATGAACCCAAACCTCCCCGACAGTGAGACCGGCAGGAGCTGCGGCGTTCATCAGTGTCTGAACCCTCCCGGCGTCACCTTTGCCCTTTTACCTCCGTGCCACCATCACCGCGACGGGGGCATTTCCACGAGGTCGAGTCTAATTAGGCCGACCGCACCAACGAGCACGAAGAAAGAAAGTGGAAACACATGGAGAGAATCAGACTGAGATTAAGAAGAGGAGGAGGAGGAGGAGAAAAATAGAGGAGGTATGAAGGGCAGGTTTTCATCGTTTTAAATCAGCAAAGTTCAAATTTGAAGAGTCCAAAATAAACACAGGAAGTCGAGACAAAAACAGAATCTCTCTGCGTGTGTCACTAACTCTGAAAATTCCTCCCAAAATAAAGTCCATCCATCCATGTTCTTCCTCTTATCCGGGGCCGAGTCGCCGGGGCAACAGTCTAAACAGGACTCCCAGACTTCCTTCACCCCGGACACTTCCTCCAGCTCCTCCGGGGGGACCCCAAGGCGTTCCCAGGTCAGCCGGGAGACATAGTCCCTCCAGCGTGTCCTGGGTCTTCCCCGGGGCCTCCTCCTGGTGGGACATGCCCGGAACACCTCCTGAGGGAGGAGCAGTGGCTCTACTCTGACCAGACCAGGACTAAACCAGGACTAAACCAGGTCTAAACTGGGACTAAACCGGGTCTAAACCAGGTCTAAACTAGGACTAAACCAGGTCTAAACTAGGACTAAACCAGGTCTAAACTGGGACTAAACCAGGACTAAACCAGGTCTAAACTGGGACTAAACCAGGTCTAAACTGGGACTAAACCAGGTCAAAATTTGGACTAAACAAGGACTAAACCAGGACTAAACCAGGTCTAAACTGGGACTAAACCAGGTCTAAACTGGGAAAAAAACCAGGACTAAACCAGGACTAAACCAGGTCTAAACTGGGACTAAACAGGGACTAAATCAGGTCTAAACTGGGACTAAACCAGGACTAAACCAGGTCTAAACTGGGATTAAACCAGGACTAAACCAGGTCTAAACTGGGACTAAACCAGGACTAAACCAGGACTAAACTGGGACTAAACTGGGACTAAACCAGGACTAAACCAGGTCTAAACTGGGACTAAACCAGGACTAAACCAGGTCTAAACTGGGACTAAACCAGGACTAAACCAGGACTAAACTGGGACTAAACTGGGACTAAACCAGGACTAAACCAGGTCTAAACTGGGACTAAACCAGGACTAAACCAGGTCTAAACTGGGACTAAACCAGGACTAAACTGGGACTAAACTGGGACTAAACCAGGACTAAACCAGGTCTGAACCAGGTCTACTCCTCACTCTATCTCTAAGGGAGCGTCCTGACACTCTGTGGAGGAAACTCATTTCGGCCGCTTGTATCGGCGATCTCGTCCTTTCGGTCATTACCCAGAGCTCATGACCATAGGTGAGGGGAGGAACGGAGATCGATGGTAAATCGAGAATCCCTCTTCACCACAACGGTCCGGTACAGCAACCGCATCACTGCCGACGCCGCACAGATCCACCTGTCAATCTCACGCTCCATCCTCCCCTCACTCGAGAACAAGACCCCGACATACTTGAACTCCTCCACCTGAGGAGGACTCTCCACCTTCTCCTCTCCACCAGAAACATGTGGCTTGCTCAAAATGAAGTCACAATTTAAATCAAATCTATTGTGTAACCCAGAGCCGTTTTGTCCCTTGTTTACATTATGGTTGCTCGGTAACAGTTAACAAAAACAAAAACGAGTCTCATTTTTGTGTCTGTCCTGTGAAAATAACAGATTTTTTAAATTACTTGATGTTTTGTCCTTTAAATTACTTTCAGTTAAAATTACAAATCAGATGTTACGTCCTGACAGTTTCTCTTTGGTGATTTGTAATAAGTGCGGAGGAATCCTGAGATCTTAATCCCGTGGGAACGCGCCGTGTTTGTAATTTGTAAAGTCAAAATTCCACCGCAAATTAACACAGACGTCTGGGGATAATGATCCCGTGCGAATCTACTTCTCAGTTTAGTTGTTGTAATTGCGTGTCTTCTGCCGTCACTATCTCTTTCTTTTCTTTCCGGGTTCTTTTTCTGTGTCAATGTCAGTCAAATAGAGTCATTTATGGACTTCGTTTATCCCGTGCGAATGCGCTGACAGGAACACAAAGGTGCGGCGGTAATTTGCACGTCCCCAGGTTTTATTTATCCGGTACGAGTAAGGCTTTTACATGACTATATTTTTTTACTTGAATCATTTCTTGGACACTGTTGACCTTTTTTGGTCCTTGTTTTGCTTCTCCGCCCCCTGAACTGAACATACGCTCTTTAAGACGACAAACTAAACCAAAACAGATCTCTGGAGGTGTCTCCTGATGGCCGGCGGGTAATGGCGCGCTGACAGTCCTCCAGGGTTTAGCGTTCGTACAGGAGGGTTGGCGCGGTGCTGCCGGGACAGGCTGACAGGTCCGCTCTGCTATTTGCTGTAATTGCCATAATCACTACCTTCAAATTAGGCTGCGATGTGGAAGCAGATGAAGAGGGAGAGTGAGCGGCGGATGACAAACGCCGCTAAGGCAAACGGAGTCCCCGGGCGAAGAGTTCAGATCTACAATATTCAACATGAGAATGAACCCCGGGTTGGACCAGCGCCACCTTCTGTTTGAAAACATCTCAAGCCAAATTAGAACTTCACTAGCAAGGACCACGCCACGACAATGTCCTGCGGCGCCACGTTCCGCCGCTCTGTGTTGGGATTGGGAAAAATCCATATCATAAAAAAAACACCGGTATTCAGTATGAAGCGGTATACCGCCCAGCTCTATTAGGCATATGCATAAACACTGAAATATCGATATATAGCATATTGTTTAATGTGATGATACAGTATCGATATCATGGGCTGCTGTATCGATATATCACCAAGAGTATCTTTTGGTATATTTTACTAAGATAAAAGAAGAAATTTAATTTGTCAACTGGACAAAGTTTGTTTGGTCGAAAACGTTTCGCCGCTCATCCGAGAGGCTTCGTCAGTTCTGGTTAGAGTGCTGGTAAGACACTTGTTTATATCTCGCTGCCGGGAGGAGCTAACTAGCTAACTACTTTCCAAAAAAATCTCGCCTATTGGTTTCAGTCTTTTGTTTCTCTAACGTCTAGATTAGCATACCTATTCATCCCTACAACGACTGTTTTTCACACCTCTGGCCCTGACCTGGCTAGCCCTATTGTGTCTTTGTTTGTTTGATCTAGGTTTAAGAATGGAATTAGCTAGTTAGCTCCTCCCGGCAGCGAGATATAAGCAAGTGTCTTACCCACATTCTAACCAGAACTGACGAAGTCTCTCGGATGAGCGGCAAAACGTTTTCAACCAAACAAACTTTGTCCAGTTGACAAATTGAATTTCTTCTTGGATTCTACCTGGACGACTGAGGGACTCTTCACGTATATTTTACTAAATTATTGTTTTTTTTTTGTTACAGCACTACAGTTTCGTTGCTTGTTCAGAGGAAGGAAACTTGTTTATGCGACACATTTGATATTTTTATTGTTTTGTTGATTAAAATGGGCGTGCTTCATATTAACTTTGCACAAGACGCGGTTTAAAAACTAGCCCTAACCCTAACCCTATCACAACCACGATTTAGACATTATTTTTATTGAACCGCATCGAATCAATTTGAAATATATCATATCAAATTGAAAGATCTCTGTATCAAGATATGTATCGTATCATAGCCTATATATCGTATCGGCAACTTCTCTCTGATACTCAGCCCTGCCATCAGCACTAAACCGGGCTGGACCAAGAAAACATGTTAAGTGAAAGTACTAAAAGTATGCACTACGACTGTGAAATACAATAAAGATATTTCTTGACGGTGGGCAGATGTGATGGCTGGGGGAGACTCAGGGTGGGGGCTCCGTCTCCAATCCAAAATGGTCACCCAACTGATTCGGAACCCCCCCTTCCTTAAGGATGATGTCTTCAGGTTCAGAATCAGAAAGTGTGCTGTTAGCCTGCTAGTTTTTTTGTTTTTTTCATGTACTAAGTGGTTCCATGTCTTTGGTGAAGTGGACAGTAACAGCGTTGGTAAAATCGTTCCACCGAGTGGTGTTTTGTGTCGCGGCGTCGACTTGAACGTTCCCTGCAGACGTGGAAGAGGATGCAAATTGACCGAAAATTGACCAAAAATTGACTAAAATTTACCGAAAATTTACAAAAAATTTGCCCAAAATTGACCGAAAATTTGCCCAAACTTGACCAAAAATTTACCCAAAAATGTACCAACAATTGACCGAAAATTGAAAGAAAAGTGACAGAAAATTGACTGAAATTGACCTAAAATTTACCAAAAATTTACCAGAAATTCTCTGAAAATTAATTTGAATTAACCAAAAATTGACAGAAACTTGACAAAAAATTGACAAAAAACTGACAAAAAACTGACCGACAATTGACCAAAAATTTATATCACAGTATTTTTCTATTATTATATCAGTGTCACGATATTTTTTCATGTACTAAGTGGCTCCATGTCTTTGGTGAAGTGGACAGTAACAGCGTTGGTAATATCGTTCCACCGTTTGCTTTTCTTGTCGTAGGCGGTCCCCTTAGCAAACGCGTCTTTGAGTGACGTCTGAGTGGCGTTTTGTGTCGCGGTGCCGACTTGAACGTTCCCTGCAGACGTGGAAGAGGATGCCAATTGACAGAAAATTGACCGAAATTCACTGAAATTTACCGAAAATTGGCCGAAATTGACTGAAAATTGACCAAAAACTGACAAAAAATTGACTAAAATTTACCGAAAATTGACCGAAAATTTGCCCAAACTTGACCAAAAATTTACCCAAAAATTTACCAACAATTGACCGAAAATTGACCGAAAATTGACCGAAATTGACCTAAAATTTACCAAAAATTTACCAGAAATTCACTGAAAATTAATTTGAATTAACCGGTATCGGCTAAAATTTTCGCATCGGTGCATCCCTAATCAGCACTAAACCGGGCTGAACCAAGAAAACATGTAACGTGAAAACAGAAAGTGTGCTGTTAGCCTGCTAGTTCTTTGTATTTGCTGTAACCCTGGCCTCTGAAACTTGTGAAAAGTGCTTTAAACTCTCGCGTGTCGTCATTCGGATCGCCGTAAACACTTCAGGATGATCCGGTTCTGTTTCGAAGGCCGCTGAAGCCCGTGTCCTTCCCTTCGGGTCGTTCTGCTGCTGCGTCTTGCGTAACGAGGAGCGATTGTGAAACGGCCGAGTCCTGGCGCGTGCCGGCGGTCACATCTGGAAGCGTTACATTTGGCCCTGAGATCATAATGAGGCCATGATGTCATGGCGGCGGGTTTGACTGACAGGCCCCGTGCGTTCTGGCGGTCGGTGGAGTTGGTGGAGTTTATCACGGGGCAGAGCAGCGGGGAGTACGCTGGAGTTTTAGTTTTCTATCAAGATGCGGCTTCATAAAATCTGAAACGGTTTGCGTCGTCAGGGAAAAGGACTCATTGTGTGTCATGGCGGGTCTGCGGTCGTCATAAATGTAAACACACCTGTACGACCGCACGACTTCCAGGAAACTGTCGACTCGTCAGCCTGTGATTCTTCAGACTGTGATGTTCTGCCATAAATGTTCTGCACATGCGCTGGTTTAACTTCATTAGTGAACGGGACATGAGTCAGTCAAGAAATGAAACATTCTCCTGGAAAACTCCGAAAAGACGCCACAATTTAACAACAAATATAAAAGTACAACAGAAAACCAGAGACACTGCACACACACACACACACACACACACACACACATACACACCCCCACACACATACGTATACACACACACACACACACACACACACACGTATACACACACGTATACACACACACACACACACACACATGTATACACACACACACACACGCATAATTAAAGAAACACATGCTGAACTCAGTTCTGAGTTCAGTCACATGGGACAAGCTCGGAGTAGAGCTGCTGCTCCTCCTCATGGAGAGGAGCAGAGGCTCCTGAGGTGCTCATGTCCCATCGGGAGGAAGACCCAGGGAATGCCCCAGTGTCTCTGGGCTGGCCTGGGAACGTCTCTGGATCGCTGGAGGAAGTGTCTGGGGAGAGGGAGGTCCGGGGAGAGGAAGTGTCTGGGGAGAGGAAGTGTCTGGGGAGAGGGAGGTCTGGATAAAGTGGAAGAAAAGAACGGATGACAAAAACATGAATATTCTGTACTAAACAGAAAAACACAACAAAGAGCGTGAGATCACAGAATCATGATTTCAAATTTCAAATTTACTGTGAGAAGAAACAATTTAAGGATTCTTCAAATTGTTGAGCTCCGGACTCGCGTCAGGAGGAGGTCAGGAGGAGGTCCGGACTCGCGTCAGGAGGAGGTCAGGAGGAGGTCCGGACTCGCGTCAGGAGGAGGTCAGGAGGAGGTCCGGACTCACGTCAGGAGGAGGTCCGGACTCACGTCAGGAGGAGGTCCGGACCCGTGCGTGTCAGGAGGAGGTCCGGACTCGCGTCAGGAGGAGGTCCGGACTCACGTCAGGAGGAGGTCCGGACCCGTGCGTGTCAGGAGGAGGTCCGGACTCGCGTCAGGAGGAGGTCCGGACTCACGTCAGGAGGAGGTCCGGACTCGTGCGTGTCAGGAGGAGGTCCGGACTCGCGTCAGGAGGAGGTCCGGACTCGCGTCAGGAGGAGGTCCGGACTCGCGTCAGGAGGAGGTCCGGACTCACGTCAGGAGGAGGTCCGGACTCACGTCAGGAGGAGGTCCGGACCCGTGCGTGTCAGGAGGAGGTCCGGACTCGTGCGTGTGAGGAGGAGGGAGGAGGTCCGGACTCGCGTCAGGAGGAGGTCCGGACTCACGTCAGGAGGAGGTCCGGACTCGTGCGTGTCAGGAGGAGGTCCGGACTCGCGTCAGGAGGAGGTCCAGACTCACGTCAGGAGGAGGTCCGGACTCGCGTCAGGAGGAGGTCAGGAGGAGGTCAGGAGGAGGTCCGGACTCGCGTCAGGAGGAGGTCAGGAGGAGGTCAGGAGGAGGTCCGGACTCGCGTCAGGAGGAGGTCCGGACTCACGTCAGGAGGAGGTCCGGACTCGCGTCAGGAGGAGGTCAGGAGGAGGTCAGGACTCGCGTCAGGAGGAGGTCAGGAGGAGGTCAGGAGGAGGTCCGGACTCGCGTCAGGAGGAGGTCAGGAGGAGGTCCGGACTCGCGTCAGGAGGAGGTCAGGAGGAGGTCCGGACTCGTGTCAGGAGGAGGTCAGGAGGAGGTCAGGAGGAGGTCAGGAGGAGGTCCGGACTCGCGTCAGGAGGAGGTCCGGACTCGCGTCAGGAGGAGGTCCGGACTCGTGTCAGGAGGAGCTCTGGACTCGTGTCAGGAGGAGGTCTGGACTCGCGTCAGGAGGAGCTCTGGACTCGTGTCAGGAGGAGCTCTGGACTCGTGTCAGGAGGAGGTCTGGACTCGCGTCAGGAGGAGCTCTGGACTCGTGTCAGGAGGAGGTCTGGACTCGTGTCAGGAGGAGGTCTGGACTCGCGTCAGGAGGAGCTCTGGACTCGTGTCAGGAGGAGGTCTGGACTCGCGTCAGGAGGAGCTCTGGACTCGTGTCAGGAGGAGGTCCGGACTCGCGTCAGGAGGAGGTCAGGAGGAGGTCAGGAGGAGGTCCGGACTCAGGAGGTCTGCGAGCAGCCTTAAAACAGGTGTTCTTACTGTTGTGACCTTAATAATCAATTATAATCGATTAATTAAATCATTGTGATATTCATGATTATTATTATATTATATATGATATTATTATTATATATTGTGATGTTCATTAATGTACACTGTCCCTGTCAAATAAATAAATAAATAAATAAATTGCTGCTTCGACTGACGTAGGGGGCGCTGTTCAGAGGAAACCTGTTTATGTTTATCCATTTCACAGAACATCTGAAAACATCTCCAGCCCCTCCCTCTGCTCCTCCCTCTGCTCCTCCCTCTGCTCCGCCCTCTGCTCCTCCCTCTGCTCCGCCCTCTGCTCCTCCCTCTGCTCCTCCCTCTGCTCCTCCCTCTGCTCCGCCCTCTGCTCCGCCCTCTGCTCCTCCCTCTGCTCCTCCCTCTGCTCCTCCCTCTGCTCCGCCCTCTGCTCCTCCCTCTGCTCCTCCCTCTGCTCCTCCCTCTGCTCCTCCCTCTGCTCCGCCCTCTGCTCCTCCCTCTGCTCCTCCCCAAACACCGAGTCAGGTCTGCGGAGGCCCGTTCACGCCCCGCAGACCGTAACCGTGGCGACAGCGGGAGTGTGACAATGTGAGGAGCAAAGTGGAGGTTTAAGGAGTCCGAAAACACGGAAGAGTAATGAGCCCTGACAAAAGACCGAAGCACTTTAAATGAGGCGGAAAACAACAACTGCCAAACTCAGCGCTGATCACACCGATCAATCATCAATCAGTTAAAGATCCCCAGGACGCCTCAGCTCATGAACGGTCTGGAGATTTGTGAGGAGGATCTGCTCCTGATCTGAAAAGACGTCAGAACCCAGAGAATGTCTCATGTTGCAGTTTTAAATACATTTTTGAAGTTTATTGATTAAGATTATTGATCTCAGACTCTTGAATTCAGTGAACCTGAGCCTGGTTCTGTCACTTTCCCACAACCTGCTCCTGTCCCGGAGCGAACGACTGTGTGAGCAGGAGGAGGTCCGGACAGGAGGAGGAGGTCCGGATGGGAGGAGGTCCGGATGGGAGGAGGTCCGGACAGGAGGAGGTCCGGACGGGAGGAGGTCCGGACAGGAGGAGGTCCGGACGGGAGGAGGTCCGGACAGGAGGAGGTCCGGACAGGAGGAGGTCCGGACAGGAGGAGGTCCGGGCGGGAGGAGGTCCGGACGGGAGGAGGTCCAGACGGGAGGAGGAGGTCCGGGCGGGAGGAGGTCCGGGCAGGAGGAGGTCCGGACGGGAGGAGGAGGTCCGGATGGGAGGAGGTCCAGACGGGAGGAGGAGGTCCGGACAGGAGGAGGTCCGGACGGGAGGAGGAGGTCCGGACAGGACACATACAGACTCTGTTGTTCTGCACATAAACAGTTTAAATGAGGCTTGTAACAGTGTCTGAATTTCATAGAGGACCTCCACCTGCACCTCCTCCACCTGCACCTCCTTCACCTGCACCTCCTCCACCTGCACCTCCACCTGCACCTCCTCCACCTGCACCTCCTCCACCTGCACCTCCTCCACCTGCACCTCCTTCACCTGCACCTCCTCCACCTGCACCTCCTCCACCTGCACCTCCTCCACATGCACCTCCACCTCCACCTGCATCTTCTCCACCTGCACCTCCTTCACCTGCACCTCCTCCACATGCTCCTCCACCTGCACCTCCTCCACCTGCACCTCCTCCACCTGCAGCTGGTTTCTTCCTCTGTTTACCTTCCTCTCCTCCCTCCTTTCCTTTGATGCTCCTCTTTTCTCCTCTCTCTAAAACACTCCCTCCTTCTCTCCATTTTTGTTGTTCGTCTTTCTCCTCTACCTCTCCCTTCTTCTCTCCTCTCTCTGCTCTCTCTCTTCACTCCTCTCTTCTCTTCTCTTCTCTCCTCTCTCTGCTCTCTCTCTTCACTCCTCTCTTCTCTTCTCTTCTCTTCTCTCCTCTCTCTGCTCTCTCTCTTCACTCCTCTCTTCTCTTCTCTTCTCTCCTCTCTCTGCTCTCTCTCTTCACTCCTCTCTTCACTCCCTCCTCCCTCTTTCTTCTCCTCTCTGTTTCTGACGCTCCTCTGTCCTCTTCTATCCCTCCATCCCTGGTGAGTTTCGTGCTCTCTCTCTCACAGGGACGGGGGGAAACTCGATCCTGTCGTCTTTTATCGTCTTTTGTGCGTCTCTTGTGTCTCTTATCCTTTTATCTCTTTACACAGAGGAGAGTCTGGGCGTGCGGAGCGTTTTTCATCGCCTCTTTTCATTCTGGCGTTTCTGCTCTTTGGGTCAAAAGCTTCAGCGAGGCCCCGGCGTCTGAGAGGGACCGGACCTCAGGGACCCCGGACCTCAGGGACCCCGGACCTCAGGGACCCCGGACCTCAGGGACCCCGGACCTCAGGGACCTCAGGGACCCCAGGGACCCCGGACCTCAGGGACCCCGGACCTCAGGGACCTCAGGGACCCCGGACCTCAGGGACCTCAGGGACCCCGGACCTCAGGGACCTCAAGGATCCCGGACCTCAGGGACCTCAGGGACCCCGGACCTCAGGGACCTCAGGGATCCCGGACCTCAGGGACCTCAGGGACCCCGGACCTCAGGGACCGGGTCTGGACTGAAGCTCCGACAACACGACTTTAAAGAGTTTATCGAGCGTTTTCACAGACTCGAAAAGTCCGACCTGGACCCGGATGTGCGGCCATGTTGGAGACGCTCAAAGTAAACACGCTTATAAATCCAAAACTTCTGATACAGTTAGACCTGGTTTAGTCCTGGTATAGACCTGGTTTAGTCCTGGTATAGACCTGGTTTAGTCCTGGTATAGACCTGGTTTAGTCCTGGTTTAGTCCTGGTATAGACCTGGTTTAGACCTGGTTTAGTCCTGGGTTAGACCTGGGTTAGTCCTGGTTTATTCCTGGTTTAGACCTGGGTTAGTCCTGGTTTAGTCCTGAGTTAGTCCTGGGTTAGTCCTGGTTTAGACCTGGGTTAGTCCACCAAGCTGTCAGCATGCTGAACTCTCTCCCTGCCTTCCCTCCCCCATTGACACTGCTGCTTAAATGACACTGACACTGCTGCTTAAATGATACTTAAATGACACTGTCACTGCTGCTTAAATTACACTGATATGGCTGCTTAAATGACACTGACATTGCTGCTTAAATGACACAGCTGCTTAAATGACACTTAAATGACACTGTCACTGCTGCTTAAATGACACTGATATGGCTGCTCAAATGACACTGACACTGCTGCTTAAATGCCACTGACACTGCTGCTTAAATGCCACTGACACTGCTGCTTAAATGCCACTGACACTGCTGCTTAAATGCCACTGACACTGCTGCTTAAATGCCACTGACACTGCTACTTAAACAACACTGACACTGCTGCTTAAATGACACTGACACTGCTGCTTAAATGACACTGACACTGCTGCTTAAATGACACTGACACTGCTGCTTAAATGACACATTTGTGTGTTTTACTTATTTGTATTATACACAAGCCTTTTCTACTTTTACTACAGGTATATGTGATGTTTTAGTCCTGGTGTTTATTGTCTTGTTTATCACATGTTTTATTTTCACTGTCGGCCTAGGGGGCGCTGCAATTTCAAATCCTGTGTGTGCAACCTGTACATATGGTTTTTGACAATAAAGCTGAACTTTGAAATTTGAACTTTGGTGGACATATTGTTTAAAAACAGATTGGCGACTAGAGACGACTGAATCTCAATTCAAAGCTGCTTAATGCTCTACAGTCGATGACATTCATAGTGACATTTACTTTCTGTAACTCAACACTTTGTGCATCTAATGTCGTCTGTCAGATGTACACAGACGACGTGGTTTTGTGTGTTCACTTTAAAAACAACATCTTAATATCTGAACATGTGTTTGTGCGTTTGACGTGGACACAGACCCAGATGTTTGTGCTCGGATCAAAACTGAAACTCGTCCATGAAGTGAAGAATCTGAGAGTTCCACTGGACCCACGACTGTCGTTCAAACAATCAGAAGAATAAAATCAAACAGAACTTTCGTCATATAAGGAATAATCCAACAACAAATTACTGCATCTGCAATGAGCTGAAACTATTTATAAAAAAGAGTTAAAGGAGTTAAAGACAAAAGGCCCTGATTATCACTACTGCAGAACACTGGACAAATACTAATGTGTTAACTGGGACGACACAATTATGCAGATTTACTTTAGGTGTAGAACGTCTTTTATGATCTCGCTCCACCTCCTCTGAAGGAATCTGTGAAAAGAAATTCAAATGGGACAAGAGCAGGTTCTAGAGGAGAACCTCTGGTGCAGGTTCTAGAGGAGACGCTCTTGTACAGGTTCTAGAGGAGACGCTCTTGTACAGGTTCTAGAGGAGACGCTCTGCTGCAGGTTCTAGAGGAGACGCTCTTGTACAGGTTCTAGAGGAGAACCTCTCGTACAGGTTCTAGAGGAGACGCTCTTGTACAGGTTCTAGAGGAGACGCTCTGGTGCAGGTTCTAGAGGAGACGCTCTGGTGCAGGTTCTAGAGGAGAACCTCTGGTGCAGGTTCTAGAGGAGACGCTCTCGTACAGGTTCTAGAGGAGACGCTCTGGTGCAGGTTCTAGAGGAGAACCTCTGGTGCAGGTTCTAGAGGAGACGCTCTGGTGCAGGTTCTAAAGGAGACGCTCTTGTACAGGTTCTAGAGGAGACGCTCTGGTGCAGGTTCTAGAGGAGACGCTCTTGTACAGGTTCTAGAGGAGACGCTCTGGTGCAGGTTCTAAAGGAGACGCTCTTATACAGGTTCTAGAGGAGAACCTCTCGTACAGGTTCTAGAGGAGATGCTCTCGTACAGGTTCTAAAGGAGACGCTCTTGTACAGGTTCTAGAGGAGAACCTCTCGTACAGGTTCTAGAGGAGACGCTCTCGTACAGGTTCTAGAGGAGACGCTCTCGTACAGGTTCTAGAGGAGACGCTCTCATACAGGTTCTAGAGGAGACGCTCTGGTGCAGGTTCTAGAGGAGACGCTCTGGTGCAGGTTCTAGAGGAGACGCTCTGGTGCAGGTTCTAAAGGAGACGCTCTTGTACAGGTTCTAGAGGAGACGCTCTGGTGCAGGTTCTAAAGGAGACGCTCTTGTACAGGTTCTAGAGGAGAACCTCTGGTGCAGGTTCTAGAGGAGACGCTCTGGTACAGGTTCTAGAGGAGACGCTCTGGTGCAGGTTCTAGAGGAGACGCTCTGGTGCAGGTTCTAGAAGAGACGCTCTCATACAGGTTCTAGAGGAGACGCTCTTGTACAGGTTCTAAAGGAGACGCTCTTGTACAGGTTCTAGAAGAGACGCTCTTGTACAGGTTCGAGAGGAGACGCTCTCGTACAGGTTCTAGAGGAGACGCTCTGGTGCGGGTTCTAGAGATGACGCTCTTGTACAGGTTCTAGAGGAGACGTTCTTGTACAGGTTCTAGAGGAGACGTTCTTGTACAGGTTCTAGAGGAGACGCTCTCGTACAGGTTCTAGAGGAGACGTTCTTGTACAGGTTCTAGAGGAGACGTTCTTGTACAGGTTCTAGAGGAGACGCTCTCGTACAGGTTCTAGAGGAGACGCTCTCGTACAGGTTCTAGAGGAGACGCTCTCGTACGGGTTCTAGAGGAGACGCTCTGGTGCAGGTTCTAGAGGAGACGCTCTTGTACAGGTTCTAGAGGAGACGCTCTCGTACAGGTTCTAGAGGAGACGCTCTGGTGCAGGTTCTAGAGGAGACGCTCTGGTGCAGGTTCTAGAGGAGACGCTCTGGTGCAGGTTCTAGAGGAGACGCTCTTGTACAGGTTCTAGAGGAGACGCTCTGGTGCAGGTTCTAGAGGAGACGCTCTGGTACAGGTTCTAGAGGAGACGCTCTTGTACAGGTTCTAGAGGAGACGCTCTGGTGCAGGTTCTAGAGGAGACGCTCTGCTGCAGGTTCTAGAGGAGACGCTCTCGTACAGGTTCTAGAGGAGACGCTCTCGTACAGGTTCTAAAGGAGACGCTCTTGTACAGGTTCTAGAGGAGAACCTCTCGTACAGGTTCTAGAGGAGACGCTCTCGTACAGGTTCTAGAGGAGACGCTCTCGTACAGGTTCTAGAGGAGACGCTCTCATACAGGTTCTAGAGGAGACGCTCTGGTGCAGGTTCTAGAGGAGACGCTCTGGTGCAGGTTCTAGAGGAGACGCTCTGGTGCAGGTTCTAGAGGAGACGCTCTTGTACAGGTTCTAGAGGAGACGCTCTCGTACAGGTTCTAGAGGAGACGCTCTTGTACAGGTTCTAGAGGAGACGCTCTTGTACAGGTTCTAGAGGAGAACCTCTCGTACAGGTTCTAGAGGAGACGCTCTTGTACAGGTTCTAGAGGAGACGCTCTCATACAGGTTCTAGAGGAGACGCTCTCGTACAGGTTCTAGAGGAGACGCTCTGGTGAATGTTCTAGAGGAGAACCTCGTACAGGTTCTAGAGGAGACGCTCTGGTGCAGGTTCTAGAGGAGACGCTCTGGTGCAGGTTCTAGAAGAGACGCTCTCATACAGGTTCTAGAGGAGACGCTCTGGTACAGGTTCTAGAAGAGACGCTCTCATACAGGTTCTAGAGGAGACGCTCTCGTACAGGTTCTAGAGGAGACGCTCTCGTACAGGTTCTAGAGGAGACGCTCTGGTGCAGGTTCTAGAGGAGACGCTCTCGTACAGGTTCTAGAGGAGACGCTCTCGTACAGGTTCTAGAGGAGACGCTCTTGTACAGGTTCTAGAGGAGACGCTCTTGTACAGGTTCTAGAGGAGACGCTCTGGTGAATGTTCTAGAGGAGACGCTCTGGTGCGGGTTCTAGAGGAGAACCTCGTACAGGTTCTAGAGGAGACGCTCTGGTGCAGGTTCTAGAGGAGACGCTCTGGTGCAGGTTCTAGAGGAGACGCTCTGGTGCAGGTTCTAGAGGAGACGCTCTTGTACAGGTTCTAGAGGAGACGCTCTTGTACAGGTTCTAGAGGAGACGCTCTGGTGCAGGTTCTAGAGGAGACGCTCTCGTACGGGTTCTAGAGGAGACGCTCTCGTACGGGTTCTAGAGGAGACACTCTTGTACAGGTTCTAGAGGAGACGCTCTTGTACAGGTTCTAGAGGAGACGCTCTTGTACAGGTTCTAGAGGAGACGCTCTGGTGCAGGTTCTAGAGGAGACGCTCTCGTACAGGTTCTAGAGGAGACGCTCTTGTACGGGTTCTAGAGGAGACGCTCTGGTGCGGGTTCTAGAGGAGACGCTCTTGTACAGGTTCTAGAGGAGACGCTCTCGTACGGGTTCTAGAGGAGACGCTCTTGTACAGGTTCTAGAGGAGACGCTCTTGTACAGGTTCTAGAGGAGACGCTCTCGTACAGGTTCTAGAGGAGACGCTCTTGTACAGGTTCTAGAGGAGACGTTCTGGTGCAGGTTCTAGAGGAGATGCTCTGGTGCAGGTTCTAGAGGAGACGCTCTTGTACAGGTTCTAGAGGAGACGCTCTTATACAGGTTCTAGAGGAGACGCTCTCATACAGGTTCTAGAGGAGACGCTCTCGTACAGGTTCTAGAGGAGACACTCTGGTGCGGGTTCTAGAGGAGACGCTCTCGTACAGGTTCTAGAGGAGACGCTCTGGTGCAGGTTCTAGAGGAGAAGCTCTCGTACAGGTTCTAGAGGAGACGCTCTGGTGCGGGTTCTAAAAGAGACGCTCTGGTGCAGGTTCTAGAGGAGACGCTCTTGTACAGGTTCTAGAGGAGACGCTCTGGTGCAGGTTCTAGAGGAGACGCTCTCGTACAGGTTCTAGAGGAGACGCTCTGGTGCAGGTTCTAGAGGAGACGCTCTGGTGCAGGTTCTAGAGGAGACGCTCTTGTACAGGTTCTAGAGGAGACGCTCTCGTACAGGTTCTAGAGGAGACGCTCTCGTACAGGTTCTAGAGGAGACGCTCTGGTACAGGTTCTAGAGGAGACGCTCTGGTGCAGGTTCTAGAGGAGACGCTCTTGTACAGGTTCTAGAGGAGACGCTCTGGTACAGGTTCTAGAGGAGACGCTCTTGTACAGGTTCTAGAGGAGACGCTCTGGTGCAGGTTCTAGAGGAGACGCTCTCGTACAGGTTCTAGAGGAGACGCTCTGGTGCAGGTTCTAGAGGAGACGCTCTCGTACAGGTTCTAGAGGAGACGCTCTTGTACAGGTTCTAGAGGAGACGCTCTGGTACAGGTTCTAGAGGAGACGCTCTGGTACAGGTTCTAGAGGAGACGCTCTCGTACAGGTTCTAGAGGAGACGCTCTGGTGCAGGTTCTAGAGGAGACGCTCTCGTACAGGTTCTAGAGGAGACGCTCTTGTACGGGTTCTAGAGGAGACGCTCTCGTACAGGTTCTAGAGGAGACGCTCTCGTACAGGTTCTAGAGGAGACGCTCTGGTACAGGTTCTAGAGGAGACGCTCTGGTGCAGGTTCTAGAGGAGACGCTCTTGTACAGGTTCTAGAGGAGACGCTCTGGTACAGGTTCTAGAGGAGACGCTCTTGTACAGGTTCTAGAGGAGACGCTCTCGTACAGGTTCTAGAGGAGACGCTCTGGTGCAGGTTCTAGAGGAGACGCTCTCGTACAGGTTCTAGAGGAGACGCTCTGGTACAGGTTCTAGAGGAGACGCTCTCGTACAGGTTCTAGAGGAGACGCTCTCGTACAGGTTCTAGAGGAGACGCTCTTGTACAGGTTCTAGAGGAGACGCTCTCGTACAGGTTCTAGAGGAGACGCTCTGGTGCAGGTTCTAGAGGAGACGCTCTGGTGCAGGTTCTAGAGGAGACGCTCTGGTACAGGTTCTAGAGGAGACGCTCTGGTGCAGGTTCTAGAGGAGACGCTCTTGTACAGGTTCTAGAGGAGACGCTCTGGTGCAGGTTCTAGAGGAGACGCTCTTGTACAGGTTCTAGAGGAGACGCTCTGGTGCAGGTTCTAGAGGAGACGCTCTTGTACAGGTTCTAGAGGAGACGCTCTTGTACAGGTTCTAGAGGAGACGCTCTCGTACAGGTTCTAGAGGAGACGCTCTCGTACAGGTTCTAGAGGAGACGCTCTTGTACAGGTTCTAGAGGAGACGCTCTCGTACAGGTTCTAGAGGAGACGCTCTGGTACAGGTTCTAGAGGAGACGCTCTTGTACAGGTTCTAGAGGAGACGCTCTCGTACAGGTTCTAGAGGAGACGGTCTGGTACAGGTTCTAGAGGAGACGCTCTTGTACAGGTTCTAGAGGAGACGCTCTTGTACAGGTTCTAGAGGAGACGCTCTTGTACAGGTTCTAGAGGAGACGCTCTCGTACAGGTTCTAGAGGAGACGCTCTGGTGCGGGTTCTAGAGGAGACGCTCTCGTACAGGTTCTAGAGGAGACGCTCTCGTACAGGTTCTAGGAGGTCCTAGGAGAAGAGGAGAAGGACGAGGAGGAGCGTCTTCTAAAGCTTTAAAACAACAGTTGTTCCATGCTCAAATCTCCATGTTTAAACCAAATCACATTTTTATTTCGAGGGTTGTTGGTTTAACTCCGGACGTCGGACTTCAGGTGAACTCTCTGAAATGAACTGTGTGTGTTTAGTGAGTGTGCTGGTGTTGTACTTTTGTGTGATTGTTGTCGTACTTTTCACCTCGACCTGCAGGTGGAAGCTGAAGACGGAAACGTGCCGTCCCTTTACAAATAAAATAAGAAATAAGAAATAAGAAAACGCGTCTCACGGTTAATCCCCCTCTGCAGAGCGCGGCCTGCAGGTTGTTTTGTTGTTATCTGATCTCCGGCTCTTAATAATCAGAAGATGACGGGTAATGACACGCCGGCGAGCGGAGACGATCTGTTTGGCTGTGGAGAAGGTCGCACCCGTGGAGCTGTAAACACTTTTCTATAGAAATCCTCAAAGCTCGGGACAAGTCAGAACACGGAGCGCCTTTTTTACGCACACCATCCTACAGGCTGCACATTCCAGCACCCGGGAGCACGAGGCTCACGGGGACGGCTGTCAGAAGGATCCGGAATCAGATACGAAACAATACTAAAGCCAGTATCAAAACAGGATCCTCGTTTGGGCAGGTATCGATACTAAAATCCCACTGATAGAACAGAGCAGAACCTTTCCAGAATGTGTTTAGAACGAACTGGATCAGAACAAGAGTCAAAGCACATGGACCTGTTTAGACCTGGTTTAGACCCGGTTTATGTCTGGTTTATGTTTAATTTAGTCCTGGTTTAGACCTGGTTTAGATCTAGTTTAAACCTGGTTTAGACCTGGTTTTGACCTGGTTTAGTCCTGGTTTAAACCTGGTTTAGACCTGGTTTAGTCCTGGTTTAGACCTGGTTTAGACCTGGTTTAGTCCTGGTTTAGATCTGGTTTAGATCTAGTTTAAACCTGGTTTAGACCTGGTTTTGACCTGGTTTAGTTTAGTCCTGGTTTAGACCTGGTTTATGTCTGGTTTAGACCTGGTTTAGTCCTGGTTTAGTCCTGGTTTAGACCTGGTTTAGACCTGGTTTAGACCAGGTTTTGACCTGGTTTAGTCCTGGTTTAGTCCTGGTTTAGACCTGGTTTAGACCTGGTTTAGACCTGGTTTAGTCCTGGTTTAGACCTGGTATAGACCTGGTTTTGACCTGGTTTAGTCCTGGTTTAGTCCTGGTTTAGACCTGGTTTAGACCTGGTTTAGACCTGGTTTAGTCCTGGTTTAGACCTGGTTTTGACCTGGATTAGACCTGGTTTAGAGCTGGTTTAGACCTGGTTTAGTCCTGGTTTAGTCCCGGTTTAGACCTGGTTTAGTCCTGGTTTAGACCTGGTTTAGTCCTGGTTTAGTCCTGGTTTAGACCTGGTTTAGTCCTGGTTTAGACCTGGTTTAGACCTGGTTTAGACCTGGTTAAGTCCTGGTTTAGACCTGGTTTTGACCTGGTTTAGACCTGGTTTAGTCCTGGTTTAGTCCTGGTTTAGTCCTGGTTTAGTCCTGGTTTTGACCTGGTTTAGACCTGGTTTAGACCTGGTCTTGACCTGGTTTAGTCCTGGTTTAGACCTGGTTTAGTCCCGGTTTAGTCCCGGTTTAGACCTGGTTTAGACCTGGTTTAGAGCTGGTTTAGACCTGGTTTAGTCCTGGTTTAGACCTGGTTTAGTCCTGGTTTAGTCCTGGTTTAGACCTGGTTTAGTCCTGGTTTAGACCTGGTTTAGACCTGGTTTAGACCTGGTTTAGTCCTGGTTTAGACCTGCTTTTGACCTGGTTTGGACCTGGTTTAGTCCTAGTTTAGACCTGGTTTAGTCCTAGTTTAGACCTGGTTTTGACCTGGTTTAGTCCTGGTTTAAACCTGGTTTAGACCTGGTTTAGTCCTGGTTTAGACCTGGTTTAGACCTGGTTTAGTCCTGGTCTTGACCTGGTTTAGTCCTGGTTTAGACCTGGTTTAGTCCCGGTTTAGTCCTGGTTTAGACCTGGTTTAGACCTGGTTTAGACCTGGTTTAGTCCTGGTTTAGACCTGTTTTAGACCTGGTTTAGACCTGGTTTAGTCCTGGTTTAGACCTGGTTTAGACCTGGTTTAGTCCTGGTTTAGTCCTGGTTTAGACCTGGTTTAGACCTGGTTTAGACCTGGTTTAGTCCTGGTTTAGACCTGGTTTAGTCCTGGTTTAGACCTAGTTTACACCTGGTTTAGACCTGGTTTAGACCTGGTTTAGACCTGGTTTAGACCTGGTTTAGACCTGGTTTAGACCTGGTTTAGACCTGGTTTAGACCTGGTTTTGACCTGGTTTTGACCTAGTTTAGTTTAGTCCTGGTTTAGACCTGGTTTATGTCTGGTTTAGACCTGGTTTAGTCCTGGTTTAGTCCTGGTTTAGACCTGGTTTAGACCTGGTTTAGACCTGGTTTAGTCCTGGTTTAGACCTGGTTTAGTCCTGGTTTAGTCCTGGTTTAGACCTGGTTTAGTCCTGGTTTAGACCTGGTTTAGTCCTGGTTTAGACCTGGTTTAGACCTGGTTTAGTCCTGGTTTAGACCTGGTTTAGTCCTGGTTTAGTCCTGGTTTAGACCTGGTTTAGTCCTGGTTTAGTCCTGGTTTAGTCCTGGTTTAGACCTGGTTTAGTCCTGGTTTAGACCTGGTTTAGACCTGGTTTAGTCCTGGTTTAGACCTGGTTTATGTCTGGTTTAGACCTGGTTTAGACCTGGTTTAGACCTGGTTTAGACCTGGTTTATGTCTGGTTTAGACCTGGTTTAGACCTGGTTTAGACCTGGTTTAGACCTGGTTTAATCCTGGTTTAGACCTGGTTTAGACCTGGTTTAGACCTGGTTTAGACCTGGTTTAGTCCTGGTTTAGACCTGGTTTAGACCTGGTTTAGACCTGGTTTATGTCTGGTTTAGACCTGGTTTAGACCTGGTTTAGACCTGGTTTAGACCTGGTTTAGTCCTGGTTTAGACCTGGTTTAGACCTGGTTTAGACCTGGTTTATGTCTGGTTTAGACCTGGTTTAGTCCTGGTTTAGACCTGGTTTAGACCTGGTTTAGACCTGGTTTATGTCTGGTTTAGACCTGGTTTAGACCTGGTTTAGACCTGGTTTAGACCTGGTTTAGACCTGGTTTAGACCTGGTTTATGTCTGGTTTAGACCTGGTTTAGTCCTGGTTTAGACCTGGTTTAGACCTGGTTTAGACCTGGTTTATGTCTGGTTTAGACCTGGTTTAGTCCTGGTTTAGACCTGGTTTAGACCTGGTTTAGACCTGGTTTATGTCTGGTTTAGACCTGGTTTAGACCTGGTTTAGACCTGGTTTAGACCTGGTTTAGTCCTGGTTTAGTCCTGCTTTAGTCCTGGTTTAGACCTGGTTTAGTCCTGGTTTAGACCTGGTTTAGACCTGGTTTAGACCTGGTTTATGTCTGGTTTAGACCTGGTTTAGACCTGGTTTAGACCTGGTTTATGTCTGGTTTAGACCTGGTTTAGTCCTGGTTTAGACCTGGTTTAGACCTGGTTTATGTCTGGATTAGACCTGGTTTAGACCTGGTTTAGACCTGGTTTAGACCTGGTTTAGACCTGGTTTAGTCCTGGTTTAGACCTGGTTTAGTCCTGGTTTAGACCTGGTTTAGACCTGGTTTAGACCTGGTTTAGACCTGGTTTAGTCCTGGTTTAGTCCTGGTTTATGTCTGGTTTAGACCTGGTTTAGTCCTGGTTTAGACCTGGTTTAGTCCTGGTTTAGACCTGGTTTAGTCCTGGTTTAGACCTGGTTTAGACCTGGTTTAGACCTGGTTTAGACCTGGTTTAGTCCTGGTTTAGACCTGGTTTAGACCTGGTTTAGTCCTGGTTTAGACCTGGTTTAGACCTGGTTTAGACCTGGTTTAGACCTGGTTTAGACCTGGTTTAGACCTGGTTTATGTCTGGTTTAGACCTGGTTTAGTCCTGGTTTAGTCCTGGTTTAGACCTGGTTTAGTCCTGGTTTAGTCCTGGTTTTGACCTGGTTTAGTCCTGGTATAAACCTGGTTTAGACCTGGTTTAGTCCTGGTTTAGACCTGGTTTAGACCTGGTTTAGACCTGGTCTTGACCTGGTTTAGTCCTGGTTTAGACCTGGTTTAGTCCCGGTTTAGTCCTGGTTTAGACCTGGTTTAGACCTGGTTTAGACCTGGTTTAGTCCTGGTTTAGACCTGGTTTAGACCTGGTTTAGACCTGGTTTAGTCCTGGTTTAGACCTGGTTTAGACCTGGTTTAGTCCTGGTTTAGTCCTGGTTTAGACCTGGTTTAGACCTGGTTTGGACCTAATTTAGTCCCGGTTTAGTCCTGGTTTAGATCTGGTTTAGATCTAGTTTAAACCTGGTTTAGACCTGGTTTTGACCTAGTTTAGTTTAGTCCTGGTTTAGACCTGGTTTATGTCTGGTTTAGACCTGGTTTAGTCCTGGTTTAGTCCTGGCTTAGACCTGGTTTAGACCTGGTCTTGACCTGGTTTAGTCCTGGTTTAGACCTGGTTTAGTCCCGGTTTAGTCCTGGTTTAGACCTGGTTTAGTCCTGGTTTAGACCTGGTTTAGTCCTGGTTTAGACCTGGTTTAGACCTGGTTTAGTCCTGGTTTAGACCTGGTTTAGTCCTGGTTTAGTCCTGGTTTAGACCTGGTTTAGTCCTGGTTTAGTCCTGGTTTAGTCCTGGTTTAGACCTGGTTTAGTCCTGGTTTAGACCTGGTTTAGACCTGGTTTAGACCTGGTTTAGACCTGGTTTAGTCCTGGTTTAGACCTGGTTTAGACCTGGTTTAGACCTGGTTTAGACCTGGTTTAGACCTGGTTTAGACCTGGTTTAGACCTGGTTTAGACCTGGTTTAGACCTGGTTTAGACCTGGTTTAGACCTGGTTTAGACCTGGTTTAGACCTGGTTTAGACCTGGTTTAGACCTGGTTTAGTCCTGGTTTAGACCTGGTTTAGACCTGGTTTAGTCCTGGTTTAGACCTGGTTTAGACCTGGTTTAGACCTGGTTTAAACCTGGTTTAGACCTGGTTTAGACCTGGTTTAGTTTAGTCCTGTTTTAGACCTGTTTTAGACCTGTTTTAGACCTGGTTTAGACCTGGTTTAGACCTGGTTTATGTCTGGTTTTAGACCTGTTTTAGACCTGTTTTAGACCTGGTTTAGACCTGGTTTAGACCTGGTTTAGTTTAGTCCTGGTTTAGACCTGGTTTAGACCTGGTTTAGTTTAGTCCTGTTTTAGACCTGGTTTAGACCTGGTTTAGTTTAGTCCTGTTTTAGACCTGGTTTAGACCTGGTTTAGTTTAGTCCTGTTTTAGACCTGGTTTAGACCTGGTTTAGACCTGGTTTAGTCCTGGTTTAGACCTGGTTTAGACCTGGTTTAGACCTGGTTTATGTCCTGGTTTAGTCCTGGTTTAGTCCTGGTTTATACCTGGTTTAGACCTGGTTTAGACCTAGTTTAGACCTAGTTTAGACCTGGTTTAGACCTAGTTTAGACCTGGTTTAGACCTGGTTTAGACCTGGTTTTGACCTAGTTTAGTCCTGGTTTAGTCCTGGTTTAGACCTGGTTTATGTCTGGTTTAGACCTGGTTTAGTCCTGGTTTAGACCTGGTTTAGACCTGGTTTAGACCTGGTTTAGACCTGGTTTAGACCTGGTTTAGTCCTGGTTTAGACCTGGTTTAGTCCTGGTTTAGACCTGGTTTAGACCTGGTTTAGACCTGGTTTAGTCCTGGTTTAGACCTGGTTTAGTCCTGGTTTAGTCCTGGTTTAGTCCTGGTTTAGTCCTGGTTTAGTCCTGGTTTATGTCTGGTTTAGACCTGGTTTAGTCCTGGTTTAGACCTGGTTTAGACCTGGTTTAGACCTGGTTTAGACCTGGTTTAGACCTGGTTTAGTCCTGGTTTAGTCCTGGTTTAGTCCTGGTTTATGTCTGGTTTAGACCTGGTTTAGTCCTGGTTTAGACCTGGTTTAGACCTGGTTTAGTCCTGGTTTAGACCTGGTTTAGACCTGGTTTAGACCTGGTTTAGTCCTGGTTTAGACCTGGTTTAGACCTGGTTTAGACCTGGTTTAGACCTGGTTTAGACCTGGTTTAGACCTGGTTTAGACCTGGTTTAGACCTGGTTTAGACCTGGTTTAGACCTGGTTTAGTCCTGGTTTAGACCTGGTTTAGACCTGGTTTAGACCTGGTTTATGTCTGGTTTAGACCTGGTTTAGACCTGGTTTAGACCTGGTTTAGACCTGGTTTAGTCCTGGTTTAGACCTGGTTTAGACCTGGTTTAGACCTGGTTTATGTCTGGTTTAGACCTGGTTTAGACCTGGTTTAGACCTGGTTTAGACCTGGTTTAGACCTGGTTTAGTCCTGGTTTAGACCTGGTTTAGTCCTGGTTTAGACCTGGTTTAGACCTGGTTTAGTCTTGGTTTAGACCTGGTTTAGACCTGGTTTAGACCTGGTTTAGACCTGGTTTAGACCTGGTTTAGACCTGGACCACTGAGGGATTCCACAGATATCAGGACACAAGGGAATAGAAAAAGTTCTACAGTTTAATGTGGAAAATCCTGTTCTATCGTCTAAAGAAAAAGAGCCAGGGAGCCAAACAAAAGTGAAAGTGTGAGCAGAATGAAGCTTTTTCAAAACGATAAACCCCCAGAATTAAAAAAAAAAAAGTCAAAATATGAAAAAATTGCCAAATACAGTGTAAAAATTTGCTAAAATATCCTGTATCCACGAATGTTTGTCTTTTTCATTATTTGTTTGGGATCAGCTCTACAGACTTAATCATATTGATCTTATTCATCTGAAACGCTCTCGTCTCTGGGGTTACGGCTCCACTTTCTGGATAAATCGTTTCACTTTTTTTTTATATTGACCGAGACGACGCTGAACTTTGTGCCAGTTTTAGTTTTCGACAGAAACGTGAACCAAAAAACAGGCCAACAAATCTGCAACGTGACAGTTAAACGGCAAATTCCACCTCTGACCTCAAAAACACACCTGGAGTGGTGTTTGTGGACGCTCCAGGTACTGCAGCTCCGCCACTTTAAGCCCACAAACTATTGGAATTTTGGGAATTTTGAATTTGGGGAATTCAAACTGCCCGTGTTCTTTCACAAAGATCGGATTTGTAGGATTCGTCAAAAACTTTTCAAAATGTTTAAATCCTCAAAGCTCCTAAAACATTATTTATAAAGCGCTTTTCGTACAAAACAAAGTAACACAAAGTACAGTGATTAAGAACTAGAAGATTGACTTTTTATTGATCTCACGCAGGAAAAATCGTTTCTGATCTTCTGATCTTCTGATCTTCGTCAGACTGAGCCTCTCGCTCTGATTGGTCCAAGCGCTCATCGCCGTGCTCTGATTGGTCCAAACGCTCCATACTGTGCTCTGATTGGTCCAAACGCTCCATACTGTGCTCTGATTGGTCCAAACGCTCCATACTGTGCTCTGATTGGTCCAAACGCTCCATACTGTGGTCTGATTGGTCCAAACGACGTGCTCTGATTGGTCCAAGCGCTCCTCGCCGTGCTCTGATTGGTCCAAATGCTCCATACTGTGCTCTGATTGGTCCGAACGCTCCTCGCCGTTCTCTGATTGGTCCAAACGATGTGCTCTGATTGGTCCGAACGCTCCTCGCCGTTCTCTGATTGGTCCAAATGCTCCATACTGTGCTCTGATTGGTCCAAACGACGTGCTCTGATTGGTCCAAATGCTCCACGCCGTACTCTGATTGGTCCGAACGCTCCATACTGTGCTCTGATTGGTCCGAACGCTCCATACCGTGCTCTGATTGGTCCGAACGCTCCATACCGTGCTCTGATTGGTCCGAACGCTCCATACTGTGCTCTGATTGGTTCAAACGACGTGCTCTGATTGGTTCGAACGCTCCACGCCGTGCTCTGATTGGTCCGAACGCTCCTCGCCGTGCTCTGATTGGTCCAAATGCTCCACGCCGTACTCTGATTGGTCCGAACGCTCCATACTGTGCTCTGATTGGTCCGAACGCTCCATACTGTGCTCTGATTGGTCCGAACGCTCCATACCGTGCTCTGATTGGTCCGAACGCTCCATACTGTGCTCTGATTGGTCCGAACGCTCCATACTGTGCTCTGATTGGTCCGAACGCTCCATACCGTGTTCTGATTGGTCCAAACGCTCCATACTGTGCTCTGATTGGTTCAAACGACGTGCTCTGATTGGTTCGAACGCTCCACGCCGTTCTCTGATTGGTCCAAACGCTCCACGCCGTTCTCTGATTGGTCCAAACGACGTGCTCTGATTGGTCCAAATGCTGTGCTCTGATTGGTCCGAACACTCCACGCCGTACTCTGATTGGTCCAAACGCTCCATACCGTGCTCTGATTGGTCCGAATGCTCCACGCCGTTCTCTGATTGGTCTGAACGCTCCACGCCGTTCTCTGATTGGTCTGAACGCTCCACGCCGTTCTCTGATTGGTCTGAACGCTCCACGCCGTTCTCTGATTGGTCTGAACGCTCCACGCCGTGCTCTGATTGGTCTGAACGCTCCACGCCGTTCTCTGATTGGTCTGAACGCTCCACGCCGTTCTCTGATTGGTCTGAACGCTCCACGCCGTTCTCTGATTGGTCTGAACGCTCCACGCCGTTCTCTGATTGGTCTAAACGCTCCACGCCGTTCTCTGATTGGTCTGAACGCTCCACGCCGTTCTCTGATTGGTCCGAACGCCGTGCTCGTTGCAGACGTCACACGGGTGGGAGGAGCTCGCCCAGACTGAGGAGGTAAATGTGGAAGAGAAGCCGATGAGCCCAGACCCCTGAACACGACACGACGTCGTCAGGGTTCAGGGTTCAGGGTTCTGAGGTTTAAAAACACAGTAGAGCACTTCCTGAACAGGGCCTGTTCTGTCTGAGAGAAGAACTCAAGATCTGCAGGTTTGTGTGAAACAAAATACAGCTCCAGGAGTTTGTGATGAGGAAACATCATCAGAACATCAGAACAGAGGAATTTGGAGTCAGAGGCGACGTTCACACTGCAGCCTGAAGCGACCTGTAACTGATCTTCTAATGACAGTCTGAACGACACAGATCTGATTTTTTCAAATGTGACCCAGGCCACTTGGATATGTGCTCCTAAAACCGATACATATCCGATCTTTTGACATGTGACTTCAGTCTGAACGACCAGGTCACGTTCATCCGACCTGGGCGTGTTTCCTCCAGAGAGAGTGGTACAAGTCGGCGCTCACAAATGTACACAAATGTTCTTCTCGTCATGCGAAACTGAACTCCGTGTCAGTGAAGCGGTGAAGCACAGAGTAATCCCACCGCTCTTGGCTGTGACTCCGCACCCACACGTTCCTCTGTATGGAGGTCGCTGCCACACAAAACACTGTGGCCAAAAACCTCGCTCTTTTCCTTCTTAATCTCCTCTGTAAAACAAATGTATCGTACATGTGCTGCTCCGGTACGACAGCGACTTTAGGCGATTTCCGTAAACATTGAGCATGTTCGCTGCGCGTGACCTCGTCGTGTCCTCAGAGGCGCATGCGGGACACTTTTGGGGCGTTTAAAGTTCACACTGGAGATCACATACAAGTCACATTTATTTGGAAATGTGAACGACCTCGCAAAAAAATTGGATTTCACAAAAAAATCGGAATTGAGCATTAAGCCCTGCAGTCTGCCAGAGTGTTGTTTTAGTCCTGGTTTAGACCTGGTTTAGACCTGGTTTAGTCCTTGCCTGGTTTCCACCAGACCATATCACAGTGAGATATGGTCTGGAGCACCTCCTGAATATCTCGTAGCGGAGGTGTGGTTTACGATCGCCAACGGCCGTTTATTGGGCGTTACGAATGTCTATCATTTGGCGTATACGTAGCCCAGATTGGCTCAGCTGCTGCTGCTGTTGTTGTTGCTGTTGTTTCTGTCATTGTTGCTGCTGTTGTTGCTGCTGCTGCTGTTGTTCTTGCTGTTGTTGTTGTTGCTGTTGTTCTGTCGTTGTTGCCGTTGTTGCTGCTGCTGCTGTTGCTGCTGTTGTTGCTGCTGTTCCTGTTTTTTTTTTTTTTTTTTTTGTTTTTTTCCCCTGGCGGCACGGTGGCTGAGTGGCTAGCACTCATGCTTCACAGCAAGAAGGTTCGGGTTGCCCGGGCCTTTCTGTGTGGAGACTGCATGTTCTCCCCGTGTTTGGGTGGGTTTCCTCCGGGTACTCCGGTTTCCCCCACCAACCTAAACATGCGCCATAGGTAAAATCCTCCAGCTTAGGGCCTGACCAAAGCATAAATAATAAAACAAAATCATGGGGATGGTCCCCGGGTCAAATATAGAAACAACTTCTCCTGTGCGAGATCAATAAAGGTCAATCTTCTAATCCTTGACCACTGTAAGGCGCTTTGTGCTACAATTTTGTATGAAAAGCACCTTATAAATATTTGATTGATTGATTGATTGATTGAATCATGTCAGGTGTCAGTTCAAACTACAAGTTTCCGTTTGTCACGTAGTACGCGTCACCGTCCCTCCACCCCTCCTCGCTCTCTGATTGGCTCCCAGAATCAGGAGAGGTCGCTTAGCCTAGTTGCCAGACTGTGTTTCAGATCGGAACGAACTAAAGCAGCCTGGGATTTCCCAGGTTAGATTAGACCTGGTTTAGACCTGGTTTAGACCTGGATTTGACGTGGTTTAAACTTGGTTTATGCCTGGGTTAGACCTGGTTTTGACCTGGTTTAGTTTAGACCTGGTTTAGAAATTTTTGCAAGTCAAAATATGAAAAAATTGCCAAATGCGGTGTAAATATTTGCTAAAATATCCTATATCCACGAATGTTTCTCTTAGTTTCATGTGGATAGGCCCAGAAATGACAGAGACGTGAACCAATAAACAGGCCAACAAATCTGCAAATCTCCACAAAAATCGGAATTGAGCTTTAAAGGGATATGCCACCCCCAGGTCAAACTTGGGCATCTCCCCACAGTCCAGAGACTAAAATAAGTGGTGGAAAGCGTTTTCCTGCTCACCCAGCCATTGTCCGAGTCTGTCAGCACTGACCGCCACAGTATCTGCAGCTCCTCCGCCTTAGACTGGAGTCTAACGTCGCCAGAGAAAGATTTCGGCCAAAAGGAATTAATTTGCTCGATGCGTTTCCCAATTACTTTGTGTGTAGTGCGCATTCATATCGAGTGCAAATAAATGTGCAAATCAACACGGAGAGCTTGCCTTGGTCATTTTGGGTGGGAACTATTTTCCAGTGCGTAAGAATACAGCCGTATCACGCAGCACGCTGCTGGGGGAATCCCAGTTACGCACCGGGAAGGGAGTTCCCCTGTTGCACAACGTGCTGCGTGATTCGGCTTTATTTTTCCGCACTGGAAAATAGTTCCCACCCAAAATGACCAAGGCAAGCTCTCCGTGTTGATTTGCACATTTATTTGCACTCGATATGAATGCGCACTACACACAAAGTAATTGGGAAACGCATCGAGCAAATTAATTCCTTTTGGCCGAAATCTTTCTCTGGCGACGTTAGACTCCATTCTAAGGCGGAGGAGCACCAGATACCGCGGCGGTCAGTGGCGACAGACTCGGACAATGGCTGGGTGAGCAGGAAAACGCTTTCCACCACTTATTTTAGTCTCTGGACTGTGGGGAGATGCCCAAATTTGACCTGGGGGTGGCATATCCCTTTAAGCCGTGCAGAGTGAACGTAGCCGGAGTGTTGTGAGCCGGAGCCGTGTGACCGGAGCCGCTCTGAACGCCGCTCTGAACGCCGCTGTAGTCCGATACCTGTTGCTTCATTGGAGATGTTTGCCATTCTTCTGACACGGATCCAGTGTGAGGCCGAAAGGCGACACCCACAAAACGCAATGAAGTCATTACTTTGAGACGCACCCTGCCCCTGTGCCTCTGAGCAAGACGCTTTTCTGCCAACACAAACTCACACACAAGCCAAGAGGTGGACATCACAAACGTGCTTCAAAAACAGTAACTACACCCCTGGTTTAGTCCTGGTTTAGTCCGAGTTTAGACCTGGTTTAGACCCAGTTTAGTCCTGGTTTAGACCCGGTTTAGTCCTGGTTTAAACCTGGTTTAGACTTGGTTTAATTTAGTCCTGGTTTAGACCTGGTTTAGTCCTGGTTTAGACCTGGTTTAGACCTGGTTTAGTCCTGGTTTAGTCCTGGTTTAGACCTGGTTTAGTCCTGGTTTAGACCTGGTTTAGTCCTGGTTTAGTCCTGGTTTAGACCTGGTTTAGTCCTGGTTTAGACCTGGTTCATGCCTGGTTTAGACCTGGTTTAGACCTGGATAAGACCTGGTTTAGTCCTGGTTTAGACCCAGTTTAGTTCTGGTTTAGTTCTGGTTTAGTCCTGGTTTAGACCTGGTTTAGTCCTGGTTTAGTCCTGATTTAGACCTGGTTTATGCCTGGTTTAATTTAGTCCTGGTTCAGTCCTGGTATAGACCTGGTTTAGTCTTAGTTTAGTCTTAGTTTAGTCCTGGTATAGTCCTGGTTTAGTCCCAGTTTAGACCCGGTTTAGTCCTGGTTTAAACCTGGTTTAGACTTGGTTTAATTTAGTCCTGGTTTAGACCTGGTTTAGTCCTGGTATAGTTCTGGTTTAGACCTGGTTTAGACCTGGTTTAGTCCTGGTTTAGACCTGGTTTAGTCCTGGTTTAGTCCTGGTTTAGACCTGGTTTAGTCTTAGTTTAGTCTTAGTTTAGTCCTGGTTTAGTCCTGGTATAGTCCTGGTTTAGTCCTGGTTTAGTCCTGGTTTAGACCTGGTTTAGTCTTAGTTTAGTCTTAGTTTAGTCCTGGTATAGTCCTGGTTTAGTCCTGGTTTAGTCCTGGTTTAGACCTGGTTTAGTCTTAGTTTAGTCTTAGTTTAGTCCTGGTATAGTCCTGGTTTAGTCCTGGTTTAGTCCTGGTTTAGACCTGGTTTAGTCTTAGTTTAGTCTTAGTTTAGTCCTGGTTTAGTCCTGGTATAGTCCTGGTTTAGTCCTGGTTTAGTCCTGGTTTAGACCTGGTTTAGTCCTGGTTTAGACCTGGTTTAGACCTGGTTTAGTCCTGGTTTAGACCTGGTTTAGTCCTGGTTTAGACCTGGTTTAGTCCTGGTATAGTTCTGGTTTAGACCTGGTTTAGACCTGGTTTAGTCCTGGTTTAGACCTGGTTTAGTCCTGGTTTAGTCCTGGTTTAGACCTGGTTTAGTCTTAGTTTAGTCTTAGTTTAGTCCTGGTTTAGTCCTGGTATAGTCCTGGTTTAGTCCTGGTTTAGTCCTGGTTTAGACCTGGTTTAGTCTTAGTTTAGTCTTAGTTTAGTCCTGGTATAGTCCTGGTTTAGTCCTGGTTTAGTCCTGGTTTAGACCTGGTTTAGTCTTAGTTTAGTCTTAGTTTAGTCCTGGTTTAGTCCTGGTATAGTCCTGGTTTAGTCCTGGTTTAGTCCTGATTTAGACCTGGTTTAAACCTGGTTTAGACTTGGTTTAGACCTGGTTTAGACCTGGTTTAGTCCTGGTTTAGACCTGGTTTAGTCCCGGTTAGACCTGGTTTAGTCCCAGTTTAGACCCGGTTTAGTCCTGGTTTAAACCTGGTTTAGTCCTGGTTTAGACCTGGTTTAGACCTGGTTTAGTCCTGGTTTAGACCTGGTTTAGTCCCGGTTAGACCTGGTTTAGTCCCAGTTTAGACCCGGTTTAGTCCTGGTTTAAACCTGGTTTAGACTTGGTTTAATTTAGTCCTGGTTTAGACCTGGTTTAGTCCTGGTTTAGACCTGGTTTAGACCTGGTTTAGTCCTGGTTTAGTCCTGGTTTAGACCTGGTTTAGTCCTGGTTTAGACCTGGTTTAGTCCTGGTTTAGTCCTGGTTTAGTCCTGGTTTAGACCTGGTTTAGTCCTGGTTTAGACCTGGTTCATGCCTGGTTTAGACCTGGTTTAGACCTGGATAAGACCTGGTTTAGTCCTGGTTTAGACCCAGTTTAGTTCTGGTTTAGTTCTGGTTTAGTCCTGGTTTAGACCTGGTTTAGTCCTGGTTTAGTCCTGATTTAGACCTGGTTTATGCCTGGTTTAATTTAGTCCTGGTTCAGTCCTGGTATAGACCTGGTTTAGTCTTAGTTTAGTCTTAGTTTAGTCCTGGTATAGTCCTGGTTTAGTCCCAGTTTAGACCCGGTTTAGTCCTGGTTTAAACCTGGTTTAGACTTGGTTTAATTTAGTCCTGGTTTAGACCTGGTTTAGTCCTGGTTTAGACCTGGTTTAGACCTGGTTTAGTCCTGGTTTAGTCCTGGTTTAGACCTGGTTTAGTCCTGGTTTAGACCTGGTTTAGTCCTGGTATAGTTCTGGTTTAGACCTGGTTTAGACCTGGTTTAGACCTGGTTTAGTCCTGGTTTAGACCTGGTTTAGTCCTGGTTTAGTCCTGGTTTAGACCTGGTTTAGTCTTAGTTTAGTCTTAGTTTAGTCCTGGTTTAGTCCTGGTATAGTCCTGGTTTAGTCCTGGTTTAGTCCTGGTTTAGACCTGGTTTAGTCTTAGTTTAGTCTTAGTTTAGTCCTGGTTTAGTCCTGGTATAGTCCTGGTTTAGTCCTGGTTTAGACCTGGTTTAGTCTTAGTTTAGTCTTAGTTTAGTCCTGGTATAGTCCTGGTTTAGTCCTGGTTTAGTCCTGGTTTAGACCTGGTTTAGTCTTAGTTTAGTCTTAGTTTAGTCCTGGTTTAGTCCTGGTATAGTCCTGGTTTAGTCCTGGTTTAGTCCTGATTTAGACCTGGTTTAGTCTTAGTTTAGTCCTGGTATAGTCCTGGTTTAGTCCCAGTTTAGACCCGGTTTAGTCCTGGTTTAAACCTGGTTTAGACTTGGTTTAATTTAGTCCTGGTTTAGACCTGGTTTAGTCCTGGTTTAGACCTGGTTTAGACCTGGTTTAGTCCTGGTTTAGACCTGGTTTAGACCTGGTTTAGTCCTGGTTTAGTCCTGGTTTAGACCTGGTTTAGTCCTGGTTTAGACCTGGTTTAGTCCTGGTATAGTTCTGGTTTAGACCTGGTTTAGACCTGGTTTAGACCTGGTTTAGTCCTGGTTTAGACCTGGTTTAGTCCTGGTTTAGTCCTGGTTTAGACCTGGTTTAGTCTTAGTTTAGTCTTAGTTTAGTCCTGGTTTAGTCCTGGTATAGTCCTGGTTTAGTCCTGGTTTAGTCCTGGTTTAGACCTGGTTTAGTCTTAGTTTAGTCTTAGTTTAGTCCTGGTTTAGTCCTGGTTTAGACCTGGTTTAGTCTTAGTTTAGTCTTAGTTTAGTCCTGGTTTAGTCCTGGTTTAGTCCTGGTTTAGACCTGGTTTAGTCTTAGTTTAGTCTTAGTTTAGTCCTGGTTTAGTCCTGGTTTAGTCCTGGTTTAGACCTGGTTTAGTCTTAGTTTAGTCTTAGTTTAGTCTTAGTTTAGTCTTAGTTTAGTCTTAGTTTAGTCCTGGTGCTTCAAAAACAGTAAATACACTCGTGCCAAGTGACAGAGCTCAGACGATAGTGAGATTCACGTCTTAAAGTCGAGATTGAGTCCAGAAGTCGACAGGAGGCTCTGAGACTGAAATCTGACCTGACAAACTCACACAAGAATCCCACGATGCATTTCACAACATGTTTGTAGAGGTCTAAACTTCCAGGCTCAAATGAAACAGAAAACGCACTCCAAAGTTCTTGTAGAGGTGCAAATGCAAGGAACAGCTATTTAAAAGTGAAAAAAAAATGCACAGCACGCTCAGATGGCCGACGTTCAAAAGCTTTTGTTCTTATTTTTAAATTACGTCTCGGCAAAAAGCCTTTGTCAGATCATTTTTGGACCACAGTATACGTCATTTAAAGATAAAAAAAAGATTTTGGACATCGGCCATCTGAGTGTGCTGCGCATTTTTTAACTTTTAAAATTCCGGTTTAGACCCGGTTTAGTCCCAGTTTAGTCCCGGTTTAGTCCTGGTTTAATCCCAGTTCAGTCCCGATTTAGTCCTGGTATAATCCTAGTTTAGTCCTGGTTTAGTCCTGATTTAGTCTTAGTTTAGTCTTAGTTTACTCCTAGTATTGTCCTAGTATAATCCTGGTTTAGTCTTTGTTTTAACCCTGGTTTAATCCCAGTTTAATCTTGGTTTAGTCCCAGTTTAGACCCGGTTTAGTCCTGGTTTATTCCCGGTTTAGCCCTGGTTTAATCCCAGTTTAGTCCAGATTTAGTCCTGGTTTAGTCTTAGTTTAGTCCTAGTATATTCCTAGTATAGACCTGGATTAGTCTTGGTTTAGTCTTGGTTTTAACCAAGGTTTAATCCCAGTTTAGTCCTGGTTTAGTCCCGGTTTAGTCCTGGTTTAGTCCCGGTTTAGTCCTGGTTTAGTCCTGGTATAGTCCTAGTATAGTCCTGGTTTAGAAAAAGAAAGGAGGAGCCGTGTCAGTCGTGTGGAAGAACTTCGGCTTTAAAAAATCTGACGATGATCAAACAAACATTCTGTAAATGTCGTCGGGCTAAAGTTGTAGCGACTCAGACGTCACTCAAAGACACGTTTGCTAAGTGGACCACCTACGATAAGAAAAGCAAACGGTGGAACGATTTTACCAACGCTGTTACTGTCCACTTCGCCAAACACATGGAGCCACTTAGTACATGAAAAAAAATACTGTCAAATACAGTGACAGTGATATAATTTTGAAAAATACCGTAATATCAATTTTTGGTCATTCCGCCCAGCTCTGGGTGTGGCAAAAGCTCTCAAAACTATGATGTATATATGTATCTGAGACAAAGCGCACTCACAGGAGTACACCTGCAGGGGGAGCTCATGCAAAAAAAAATATTTATGCAGAAAATACTCAAAAACAATGTATTTATATGAAGACAGAATAAAGGTGTGTTGTGTAATTTTCTTGTGGAGGGTCCGTCAAATGCTTTTCTCCATGGAGATTGGCCTCTGATTGACTTTGGTCGTCTGTTTGCTTGTCTTTCGTTTGTTCTTTTGTTTGTTTGTTTGTTCATCTGTTTGTTTGTCCACCTGTTTGTTTGTTTGTCCGTCTGTCTGTTTGTTCGTCTGTTTGTTTGTCCGTCTGTTTGTTTGTCCGTCTGTTTGTTTGTCCGTCTGTTTGTTTGTTCGTCTGTTTGTTTGTCCGTCTGTTTCTTTGTACGTCTCTTTGTTTGTTCCTCTGTTTGTTTGTCCACCTGTTTGTTTGTTTGCTCGTCTGTCTGTTTGTTCGTCTGTTTGTTTGTCCGTCTGTTTGTTTGTCCGTCTGTTTGTTTGTCCGTCTGTTTGTTTGTTCGTCTGTTTGTTTGTCCGTCTGTTTGTTTGTTTGTCTGTTTGTTTGTTCGTCTGTTTGTTTGTTCGTCTGTTTGTTTGTTCGTCTGTTGTTTGCTCGTCTGTTTGTTTGTTCGTCTGTTTGTTTGTTCGTCTGTTGTTTGCTCGTCTGTTTGTTTGTTCGTCTGTTTGTTTGTCCACCTGTTTGTTTGTTTGTCTGTTTGTTCGTCTGTTTGTTTGTCCGTCTGTCTGTTTGTTCGTCTGTTTGTTTGTTCGTCTGTTTGTTTGTCCGTCTCTTTGTTTGTTCGTCTCTTTGTTTGTTCGTCTCTTTGTTTGTCCGTCTGTTTGTTCGTCTGTTTGTTTGTTCGTCTGTTTGTTTGTTCGTCTGTTTGTCTGTCTGTTTGTTCGTCTGTTTGTTTGTTCATCTGTTTGTTTGTTCGTCTGTTTGTTTGTTCGTCTCTTTGTTTGTTCGTCTCTTTGTTTGTTCGTCTGTTTGTTTGCTCGTCTGTCTGTCTGTTTGTTCGTCTGTTTGTTTGTTTGTCTCTTTGTTTGTCCGTCTGTTTGTTTGTTCGTCTGTTTGTCCGTCTCTTTGTTTGTTCGTCTGTTTGTTTGTTCGTCGGTTTGTTTGTCCGTCTCTTTGTTTGTTCATCTGTTTGTTTGTCCGACTGTTTGTTTGTCTGTTTGTTTGTTCGTCTGTTTGTTTGTTCGTCTGTTTGTCTGTCTGGTTGTTCGTCTGTTTGTTTGTTCGTCTGTTTGTTTGTTTGTTTGTGCGTCTCTTTGTTTGTTCGTCTGTTTGTTTGTTCGTCTGTCTGTTTGTTTGTTCGTCTGTTTGTTTGTTCGTCTCTTTGTTTGTCCGTCTGTTTGTTTGTTTGTCTGTTTGTCCGTCTCTTTGTTTGTTCGTCTGTTTGTTTGTTCGTCTCTTTGTTTGTTCGTCTGTTTGTTTGCTCGTCTGTCTGTTTGTTTGTCTGTCTGTTTGTTTGTTCGTCTGTTTGTTTGTTCATCTGTTGTTTGTTCGTCTGTCTGTTTGTTCGTCTGTTTGTTTGTTCGTCTGTTTGTTTGTCCGTCTCTTTGATTGTCCGTCTGTTTGTTTGTTCGTCTGTTTGTTTGTTCGTCTGTTTTTCCGTCTGTCTGTCCGTCTGTTCGTTTGTTCATCTGTTCATTTTTTTTTTTTTCTTTTCTTTCCTCCTCTGGCAGCACGGTGGCTGAGTGGATAGCGCTCATGCTTCACAGCAAGAAGGTCCCGGGTCGCCTGAGCCTTTCTGTCTGGAGTTTGCATGTTCTCCCCGTGTCTGGGTGGGTTTCCTCCGGGCACTCCGGTTTCCCCCATCAACCCAAACATGCTCCAGGTAAAATCCTCCTGCTGAGGTCCTGACCAAGACTAAACAACAAAATCATGGGGATGGTCCCGAGTCAAATGTAGAAACAACTTCTCCTGTGTGAGATCAATAAAAGTCAATCTTCTAATCCTTAATCACTGTAAGGCGCTTTGTGTTACATTTTTGTATGAAAAGCACTTTATAAATATTGTTTGATTGATTGATTAATCGACGCAGTGACTCTTCGCCAAATGAACTGATGTTTTTGCATTTTGCCAACTTTGACGATTCAAACTGCAGTTTTGATTAAAGAGCGATTTGTCCGTCGTGTTGTCAAGATACTAAAATTTCAAACTTGATTTCAATATTAAGAAATAAACTCGATACTCAATACTGATTCCAATCCCGCGATGAGAATAAAAACCCTCTTTAGACCATGACCACGTTTACATGATGTTTTTAATTCCCAATTAATTGTACTGAATTAAATAGTTCTGAATTAAATGATTCTCCTTTGAGTTTACATAGAAAACACGTTAAATCGGCTTTATTTAATTCCGCTCAGCGCCTGGGGCTGGGGAAGGGTTCTGATTGGACAGGGACACGAAGGTATTTACGTCGACCTGAAGAAAACCCTTCAGCTGCTACCGGCTTCACTTCTAATCTCGATTTGGGTCGTGTTTTTCTGTTTTCCCATCCACTCTTTTCGTTATTTGTAGTTCTTCCAGCAAACTTATTAAAATAATTGTTTTGGTTCAAGCGTTTGCTCCGGGCCGCCATCTCGCAGAGCGTCATCGCGTCAGAAGGGCGACCCAACAGGCGCCGATCGACCGGAATTATTTTTAAGAAGAATAAGTGTTTACATGATCGAGGAATAAATTAATTCAGCTTTAAAATCGGGAAAAAAAACACCCACTTTAGAATTAAGTTTAATTCCGAATAATCATTTTCAATAGGTATTAAGTGTTTACATGGTCTTTTTAAAGTGGAATACATTTTTATTTGCAATGAACTTTTAATCGGAATTGGATTCTTTTTTTAGTGTATTTACCTTGTGGAAATGTTTTGGCTGCTGCTGCATCTTTAGAACTTTGTTGGTGGTGACGTGCCGTATATTAGCTGTTGTTACTTCCTGTAGGCGTGGTCAGCTGTTGTTACTTCCTGTAGGCGTGGTCAGCTGTTGTTACTTCCTGTAGGCGTGGTCAGCAGTTGTTACTTCCTGTAGGTGTGGTCAGCAGAGGTGGTTGGCTCAGGCTACGTCCGCACGACAACACTCCTGGATTTTTTTTTTAATGCGGGTTGAAAAAAATTTGCGTCCACACACGTGTCGGATCAGTAAATATTCGCGTCCAGACGAAAACGGAGCGCTGAGTGAAAACGATGTAATACATACGCCACACCGATATGTGGCGCTGTAAACAGGAAACAGCCAGAGCCACCGGAAACACAACACTACAAAGAGCACATGTGCATAAAGTTTTTTCTCTTCCACAAACAAACACAAGAAAATAATAACGATGGAGAACGCACGTACAAAAGCCGACTCTCGTTTGGACCGACGACGAAGTGGAGTTACTTCTACGAGTTACGTCGGATTACAAAACTCGTCAGTATCAGCAGAACGTCGACTGGGAGTCCTGCCAAAGCAGATGATGACGGCATCGCTACGTCATCGTTTTTCAGAAGCTGCGTTTTGGTCGTCCACACGACAACGCGACCCCCGGCGTTCTTAGATTTCTCTGGCACTTGGTTTCAAAAAACACTGTTTTCGCCCCACCAAAACGCCGGCACTGTGTGGACGAAAGGCCAAAACGAATACAAACTTCTCCCTTTCCACCAAAAAATGTTGTCATGTGGACGGGCCGTCAGACTGACCACACCTCCCGTTGCCCGGTCTTCCCAGGTGTGTGAAAGGAGGAACGCTGCATCCTCTCGGTTAATGGTGTCCACGCTTTGTTTCCTGATTTCACTGTCCTCCCTGATCCAGCGTTTGAACTTGTTGTTTTCTGATCCAATGACCCGCGCCCCGTCCCAATCCATAATTTATTTATTTATTTGGAAGGGACAACGCATATTAATGAACGCACAATGTGTATAAGATCACACAAACTGACGTAAATATGCCGGATTTAGCACAGTGCTGATTTCCATCCGCAGTCCCCAGACATAAAGATATAGAATGTTTCTTTTACAGTGGTCTGGCACAAACACCGTCCACCAGCGTCGCATCACCGCATGCGTCTTTGAAACAAGACAAAACAAAACAAAAAAAAATCAGCATGGATGCGACTGTAGCAACGAGGATTCACCATATGGACATTTAAACGAGCTCCATGACAAGGTCGTGAGAATAACCTCACATTTATGCGCAAACTCTGCCCGTCGGCTTTCAAAAAGAAAATCCGCACTTCAGTCACATTAACAGCGAACTTGAAATGACACATTGAACTGAAGCACCCGGCTAAACTTTCAAGGTATATGAAAGCACGTACGAAATTTGATATGAAGAAGAAATCTAACACATCTTTTCATTGTCAAAACTGATCAAATAATTGCCGTCTGTGGTTCTATATGGGCTTTGGCAATGATATTGAAAAATAATAGCTCGCAGCAATGTATTTAAAAAAAAAAGAAAAAGAAAAAACTATGAACTAGTCAATTAACAACTAACAATTATGAACAACCTAGTTAATTTTGAAATTTATGAACTGAACTTTGAACTAGTTCATGTAGAACAGGGGTGCCCAACCACCTACGTTCAGACTGCAGGGCTTAAAGCTCAATTCAGATTTTTTTGTGAAATCCGATTTTTTTTGCAAGGTCGTTCACATGTCCAATTAAATACGACTTGTATGTGATCTCCAGTGTGAACTTTAAACGCCCCAAAAGTGTCCCACATGTGCCTTAGAGAACACGACGAGGTCACGTGCAGTGAGTGTGCTCAGTGTTTACGGAAGTCGTCTAAAGTTGCTGTCGTACCGGAGCCAGAACATGTACAGCTTATTTGTTTTAAGGAGGAGAAGGAGAAGGACGAGGTTTTTGGCCACGGCGTTTTGTGGGGCAGTGGCAGCAACGTCCGTAGAAATGAACGTGTTGGTGCGGAGTCGCAGAGTGGAGGGATCGCTACGTGTTTCGCCGCTTCGCTGACACAGAGTTCATATACTATTTTCACATGACGAGAAGAACGTTTCTGTACATTTGTGAGCGCCGACTTGTACCACTCTCGCTGGAGGAAACTGACTTCAGACTGAAGTCGCACGCCAAAACATTGGATATGTATCGGTTTTAGGACCACATATCTTGGGCTACGTTCACATGGCACACCATCAACCTCAAAAGTAGATGTCTGTTAAAAAGGCTGAGCACCCCTGATGTAGAAAATGAGCTTTCCCAGTGCTGGTGTAATCCCTCAGTGGTCCAGGGAGATTCAGATGGAACCTTATGGAACCTGAGATTCAGGTTCCATAATGGTCCATGGGCGTACAGTATACTAGTCGATGTGCTCCATACAGCTCCAGATCGTTCAAGACATTCAGGGAAGGTTCATTTCTGTCCTGTCAATGGGATTTTTTGAGTATAAACAGCTGTGAAAAATGAGGATCTAGTTTTGGTATCATTTAATATCTGATTTTCCGTTCTTTCTGAGTGTGTACACTGTGAGTGAAGCTGGTCGCTGGTCATCAATCAATCAATCAAACAATATTTATAAAGTGCTTTTCATATAAAAATGTAACACAAAGCGGCTTACAGTGGTTAAGGATTAGAAGATTGACTTTTATTGATGTCACACAGAAGTTGTTTCTACATTTGACCCCAGGACCATCCCCAAGGTTTGGTCAGGACTTCAGCTGGAGGATTTTACCTGGAGCATGTTTGGGTTGATGGGGGAAACCGGAGTGCCCGGAGGAAACCCATCCAGACACGGGGAGAACATGCAAAACTCCACACAGAAAGGCCCGGGCGACCCGAACCTTCTTGCTGTGAAGCATGAGTGCTAGCCACTCAGCCACCGCACCTGAAGGAAAAAAGGAAGGGAAAAAAAGGAAGACGAACAAACAAACAGACAAACAAACAAACAAACAAACAGACAAACAAAGAGACAACCAAACAAACAGACAAACAAAGAGACGAACAAACAAACAAACAAACGGACAAACAAACAAACAGACAGACAAACAGACAGACAAACAAAGAGACAAACAAACAAACAGACAGACAGACAAACAGACAGACAAACAAAGAGACAAACAAACAAACAGACAGACAAACAGACAGACGAACAAAGAGACTAACAAACAAACAAAGAAACAAAGAGACGAACAAACAAACAGACGAACAAATAAAGAGACGAACAAACAAACAGACGGACAAACAGAAGGACAAACAAACAGACGGACAAACAAAGAGACGAACAAACAAACAGACGGACAAACAAAGAGACGAACAAACAAACAGACGGACAAACAAAGAGACGAACAAACAAACAAACAAAGAAACAAACAGATGAACAAACAAACAAACAAAAGAACAAACAAAAGACAAGCAAACAGACGACCGAAGTCAATCAAAGGCCAAGCTGAACAGGTGAGTCTTGAGCCCCTCTTAAAAACATGATGGTGGATCTGAGGCCTCGTGTTCTGCTGTTAAGTGTTTTCTTCCGAGGCAGAAGGAGGCACCTGAAGAGGAGGGGCAGGGGAGGAGTGTTATTATTACCCATTATTACAGTATGAATGAGCTGTACACGGAGGTCAGAGCGACACAATGGAGGCGGTTCACTGGATACACTTCAACACGGATAACACAAAACGGCCCACACATGATTTTATGTTCGGCGGAGCTGGATTCCAGACTCACATTGACCTGACTTATTCCTCTTTTACACTAATAGTTTCTCACATTCTCGTCTTGTGCCCCGGAGGCTTTTGGCAGGGCTTAAGTCGACTGAAGGCCGCGCTCATAAAAGTTGTTCTTCAGTGTTTCTCGAAAAACATTTAGTTACAGCAGCATTAGATCAGCGTTAAACTGTATTACATAAGCAGAAGGTTTTCATTTTTTTGTTCAAAGAGCCCGAATTACTCTATTTTGTGATCTGTCCCACTGTCGTTTCGTCGTCACAAACACCTGGAGTTGTGTTTTGTTCTCTCAAACTCCGTACACCTTCACTTGAATCATCTGGATTTGTAACGCAATTGTGATTTTTCTGACCATTATCGTGATTATATTTGCAATTTATGTTTTAATAATAGGATTCCGTTCAAAGTTTAAACTAAATTTTAAACGCAGAATTAGGGCTGAACGATGTATCATTTTAGATTGAAAATCGCGATCTCAGACAACACGATTTTGGGATCGTTAAAGTCGCTTAAACCGTTAAAGATCATTAAAGTTTTTTGCAGCGCTCCTAACTGACCCAGGTTTTGTTTCGTCAACTATTTCCTACATGTATGCCGCCTGGCCCGCCTCCCCGCCACGCCGCTACACCCGCCAATCAGAAGCGGCGTGCTGCGCGTGGACAGGTCACGTGTTCTCGACTCCAATCAGTGTCGCTGGTCGTCTGTTTCAGAAATGTCTTCAGCGGGACCAGAAGTGGAGTCAGGGGTTTTGAATGTCGGTCATTTGGCAGTATTTCGGGTTTGAGGCTGCAGACGAACATCAGAAACAGACGCTGCGCTAAACATATCGCGCTAAAGTCGCCACATCCAGTGGAAACACGACCGATTTATACCGTCACATGTATGACGAGTGCATGGCGAGAAAGTCCGGAGAAACGTCTAGTTAAAGTGACACTCGGGCCAAACAGACGATTCCATCTTCTTTTGCCGGTGTAACTCCGTATGACAGAAGCAGCCGACGACACCAGGAGAAAACGACTGCCGCAACACACGACATCACCAAGGAAATGTAAACACGGTGATCATAGAGTGGTTTAAAAGTCTCCTCCGCATGATGGATAAGAGGTTTATGCTTCCCCTCTGTTAGCTGACAAACTGTTAGCATAACATTACATTACAAACGCTATAGAAAGGCTACCGCGATTAGCATTGCTATATTTAGCATCGCTATATTTCAGTTAAGTTTAAGTTTGTTGTATTTTATACGTTTGTTATAAAATAAAACAATCAAGCTGCACCACTTTAATTAAAAGAGTTTTTTTCTCTACTTCAGACACAGATGCTCTTTTCGTTCTTCAGGTGGAATAACTGCGGTCGCTCGAGCGCTCAGTGTAGCCTGTGTACAGCATGTTTCTTTTTAATAAACAGAACGACATTTAAATAAATTAATGACCAGATTAATTTATTTAAATTAATCTGGTCTAAACCAGGTCTAAACCAGGACTAAACCAGGTCTAAACCAGGACTAAACCAGGTCTAAACCAGGACTAAACCAGGACTAAACCAGGTCTAAACCAGGTCTAAACCAGGTCTAAACCAGGACTAAACCAGGTCTAAACCAGGTCTAAACCAGGACTAAACCAGGTCTAAACCAGGACTAAACCAGGACTAAACCAGGTCTAAACCAGGACTAAAGCAGGACTAAACCAGAACTAAGTCAGATCTGAACCAGAACTAAACCAAGTCTAAACCAGGACTAAACCAGGTCTAAACCAGGTCTAAAGCAGGACTAAACCAGGTCTAAACCAGGTCTAAACCAGGACTAAACCAGGACTAAACCAGGTCTAAACCAGGAGTAAACCAGGACTAAACCAGAACTAAGTCAGGTCTGAACCAGGACTAAACCAGGTCTAAACCAGGTCTAAACCAGGTCTAAACCAGGACTAAACCAGGTCTAAACCAGGTCTAAACCAGGTCTAAACCAGGACTAAACCAGGTCTAAACCAGGACTAAAGCAGGACTAAACCAGAACTAAGTCAGATCTGAACCAGAACTAAACCAAGTCTAAACCAGGACTAAACCAGGTCTAAACCAGGTCTAAACCAGGTCTAAACCAGAACTAAGTCAGGTCTGAACCAGGTCTAAACCAGGTCTAAACCAGGTCTAAACCAGGACTAAACCAGGACTAAACCAGGTCTAAACCAGGAGTAAACCAGGACTAAACCAAGACTAAACCAGAACTAAGTCAGGTCTGAACCAGGACTAAACCAGGACTAAACCAGGTCTAAACCAGGAGTAAACCAGGACTAAACCAAGACTAAACCAGAACTAAGTCAGGTCTGAACCAGGACTAAACCAGGTCTAAACCAGGTCTAAACCAGGACTAAACCAGGACTAAACCAGGACTAAACCAGGTCTAAACCAGGTCTAAACCAGGTATAAACCAGGACTAAGTCAGGTCTAAACCAGGACTATACCAGGTCTAACCCAGAACTAAACCAGAACTAAGTCAGGTCTGGACCAGGACTAAACCAGGTCTAAACCAGGACTAAACCAGGACTTTAGTTTTCATTTTGGCATTACAGTTTAGTGGAATTTAGTGTTTGAATGGTGTGATGTAAGTTTTTGTGATGTTTGCAATTGTTCATGTGCACTGAAACTTCATTTGTAAAAAAAAAAAAAAAACGTGGATGAAATTGAAATCTGGCAGAAATATCTGCCAGAAAAATCGCAATTCAATTTTTTCTTACAATCGTCCGGCCCTACGCAGAATTGACAAAAAGCCTGAAATCTGAACTAATACAAGATTCACATTTCAGAACATGTTTGTACAGATCTAAACTACACGGTTAGATGTTTTACCTGGCCTGGGTCTTGTGTGGTGAAGATCGAAGGCCAAATGCAGAAATGGGCTGCCACACTTCTGTCCACCTGCCCCAGGACGGATGTGACTGCTGGAGGGTATAAAATATATTACCACCGTCGCAGTGCCTAAGAAATGAAGATAAAATAAGAAAATAAGTGGATTCACCGGCATGATTCCATGGAAATTTAAATGTTAAAACCAAATGTAATGCCATACTGTGGAATATTCCAGCCAAAGGAACATTTCCATGGAGACAGTAGGACAAATAGGAGTCAGGTTTGTGGAGAGGCCAGCCCGGTCATAGTAAGAAAGCATGTTTTTCTGTTTTTAGTGCAATAAACACAAGCATAATGAAAAAAAAAAAAAAACAGAAAATATGACAAATATGTGGACCTGCAAGAACCAGGTCTAAACCAGGACTTAAACTGAGCCAAGGTGAACCAGTCACCAGACTATAGCAGGACTAAAACAAGACTAAACCAGGACTAAAAGAAGATTAAACCAGGACTAAAAGAAGACTAAACCAGGACTAAAACAGACCCAAACTAGTGGTGTAAAACCAGGACTAAACCAGGACTAAAAGAAGACTAAACCAGGACTAAAAGAAGACTAAACCAGGACTAAAAGAAGACTAAACCAGGACTAAAACAGACCCAAACTAGTGGTGTAAAACCAGGACTAAAAGAAGACTAAACCAGGACTAAAAGAAGACTAAACCAGGACTAAAACAGACCCAAACTAGTGGTGTAAAACCAGGACTAAACCAGGACTAAAAGAAGACTAAACCAGGACTAAAAGAAGACTAAACCAGGACTAAAAGAAGATTAAACCAGGATTAAAAGAAGATTAAACCAGGACTAAAAGAAGACTAAACCAGGACTAAAAGAAGACTAAACCAGGATTAAAAGAAGATTAAACCAGGACTAAAAGAAGACTAAACCAGGACTAAAAGAAGACTAAACCAGGACTAAAACAGACCCAAACTAGTGGTGTAAAACCAGGACTAAAAGAAGACTAAACCAGGACTAAAAGAAGACTAAACCAGGACTAAAACAGACCCAAACTAGTGGTGTAAAACCAGGACTAAACCAGGACTAAAAGAAGACTAAACCAGGACTAAAAGAAGACTAAACCAGGACTAAAAGAAGATTAAACCAGGATTAAAAGAAGATTAAACCAGGACTAAAAGAAGACTAAACCAGGACTAAAAGAAGACTAAACCAGGATTAAAAGAAGATTAAACCAGGACTAAAAGAAGACTAAACCAGGACTAAAAGAAGACTAAACCAGGACTAAAACAGACCCAAACTAGTGGTGTAAAACCAGGACTAAAAGAAGACTAAACCAGGACTAAAAGAAGATTAAACCAGGATTAAAAGAAGACTAAACCAGGACTAAACCAGGATTAAAACAGACCCAAACTAGTGGTGTAAAAACCAGGATTAAACCAGGACTAAAAGAAAATAAACAGATGCATAATGCAAAAACTGCTTCTGTTTATCTGTTTTTTGGCATAGTTACATACTTTGGCTTTAATTTGGGCCTAATGACACAATAAACTATTCAAATGAACAATAAACATGACTTTATAGATTTACCCACCTTAAATCATTTTACATGGCTAAACCTGTGAATGTTATTTCACCGCGGAGCCCTGAGGCGGTAGAATAGAGTTATTTTTGGTGTCAAGTCATTTTACAAACTTAAAACTCAAACATTACACTCACATCACCTGTAATAATCAGTTTATACTCACCAAAAAAATAAGGTTTTCTATTCCCGGGCTCCCAAATACTATCACAGAGCTAACGTTAGCATTAGCATTAACGTTAGCTTACTTCAGTTCAAACGTCAAAAGTTCATTCAGCAGCTGTTGGATTTAAGAAGAAAATAAGACAAAGTCACATTTAACAATAATCTTAGGACATTATGAAATTATAATTTATAGACTTGTAAAAATTGTTTCGTAATTTTTGACACAATTTCATCACTTTTGCCGTTAGAAGCTTCACCGTTAGCAGATTTCCGCTTAAAATCTGCGTCTGAAGCGGTCTAAAATACTTACCTAATGTTTAAATATGACAATTAAACGCTGACAAATAAAACTTGGCAAATTATGTTTCTTTTAAAAGTGAAATTAGCTTTAAAATAATATATTAGACGTGTGAATTAGCATAAAGCCGCCATCGCTCCCACTTTCGAGAGGCTTTTGCGCTCCTGCAGACTTTTTATATTACAAAATTACATTTAACAATCGTCTTAGGACATTCTGAAATTATAATTTATAGACTTACAAAATTTAAGCTCATTTTTGACACAATTTCATTACTTTTACCGTTAGCAGCTTTCCGCTAACGGTTATTCTCGCAGCGTAAAATCTGCATCTGAAGCGGTCTAAAATACTTACCTAATGTTTAAATATAACATTTAAACACTGACAAATAAAACTTGGCAAATTATGATTCTTTTAATAGTGAAATTAGCTTTAAAATAACACATTAGAGGTGTGAATTAGCATAAATAGCAGGTGTCGGTTTCTGTCAGGTTATTTTCGTTCATTACACGCGGCGGCGGAAGTAGATTTCAGCGGATTTTTAAAATAAAACGCTCTCCATTACTTTGGCCAGTGCGTGCTTTTATTGTGAAAGTGCTCCAGGTTTTACGCGTTCCAGGCGGACCTTAAAACGCCTTAAAACGCCTGGCTCTTTCGCTGTTTGTCATTTGTTCGCGCACAGACGCTTTACGCGAGCTTTGGGGTGGAATTACGACGCGTGGAATACTTTTTTTAATCGACTTTTCCCCGGTTTTCCTGCAGTTCCCCTGCGCCCTGCTCCATGCCGCCGTCGCTCCCACTTTGGAGAGGCTTTTGCGCGCCTGCACACTTTTTATAACTTGTTGCCTCGTTGGGTTTTAGTCATGGAAGAGGCGTAAAGATCGCGTTATAGATGTGTGGTTTCAGGGCGCGCATGCAATGTCGCGGACTCTCAAAAGGAGGAAGAAATGCGTCTTTTTTTTACGTGATTTTTTAAGCTTTTAAAGATGAGTTTTGTGGATTGTTTCTAAACCAGTTGAGCGACAGGACTGCAGCCTCTGCTCAATGTGTCAGCTGGAAGGAAGCGGGGTCCGAATCTCTCCTAAACGGTAAGACTCCGCGGCGCGCACGACGCAGCCACGATTTGGCACCGCGTAAAACCAAAATCTAATTTAGAAGTTTGGCGGGAGGTTTTCAAATCTATTTTCACTTTGGATTTATCCCCGTGGCACTTCTGAAACTTCCCTCACCACAAAATATGTGACAAATATGTGGACCTGCAAGAACCAGGTCTAAAGCAGGACTTCAACTGAGCCAAGGTGAACCAGTCACCAGACTAAACCAGGACTAAACCAGGACTAAAACAGGACTAAAACAGGACTAAACAGGGCTAAAACAGGACTAAACCAGGACTAAAACAGGACTAAAACAGGACTAAACCAGGACTAAACCAGGACTAAAACAGGACTAAAACAGGACTAAACCAGGACTAAAACAGGACTATACCAGGACTAAAACAGGACTAAAACAGGACTATACCAGGACTAAAACAGGACTAAAACAGGACTAAAACAGGACTAAACCAGGACTAAAACAGGACTAAACCAGGGCTAAAACAGGACTAAACCAGGACTAAAACAGGACTAAAACAGGGCTAAAACAGGACTAAAACAGGACTAAACCAGGACTAAAACAGGACTAAAACAGGACTAAAACAGGGCTAAAACAGGACTAAAACAGGGCTAAAACAGGACTAAAACAGGGCTAAAACAGGACTAAACCAGGACTAAACCAGGACTAAAACAAGACTAAAACAGGACTAAAACAGGGCTAAAACAGGGCTAAAACAGGACTAAACCAGGACTAAAACAGGACTAAAACAGGACTAAAACAGGACTAAAACAGGACTAAACCAGGACTAAAACAGGACTAAAACAGGGCTAAAACAGGACTAAACCAGGACTAAAACAGGACTAAAACAGGGCTAAAACAGGACTAAAACAGGGCTAAAACAGGACTAAAACAGGGCTAAAACGGGACTAAACCAGGACTAAACCAGGACTAAAACAGGACTAAAACAGGGCTAAAACAGGGATAAAACAGGACTAAAACCGGACTAAACCAAGACTAAAATAAGACTAAACCAGGACTAAAACAGACCAAAACTAGTGGTATAAAACCAGTATTAAACCAGGACTAAAAGAAGACTAATGCAAGACTAAAACAGGACTAAAACAGATTTAATCTTGTGGTACTAAACCAGGACTAAAAGAAGATTAAACCAGGACTAAAAGAAGACTAAAACAGGACTATACCGGGACTAAAACAGGACTATAGCAGGACTAAAACAGGACTAAACCAGGACTAAAACAGGACTAAAACAGGACTATACCAGGACTAAAACAGGACTAAAACAGGACTAAACCAGGACTAAAACAGGACTAAAACAGGACTAAAACAGGGCTAAACCAGGGCTAAAACAGGACTAAAACAGGACTATACCAGGACTAAAACAGGACTAAACCAGGACTAAAACAGGACTAAAACAGGACTATACCAGGACTAAAACAGGACTAAAACAGGACTAAACCAGGACTAAAACAGGACTAAAACAGGACTAAACCAGGACTAAAACAGGGCTAAACCAGGGCTAAAACAGGACTAAAACAGGACTATACCAGGACTAAAACAGGACTAAACCAGGACTAAAACAGGACTAAAACAGGACTATACCAGGACTAAAACAGGACTAAAACAGGACTAAACCAGGACTAAAACAGGACTAAAACAGGACTAAACCAGGACTAAACCAGGGCTAAAACAGGACTAAAACAGGACTAAACCAGGACTAAAACAGGACTAAACCAGGACTAAAACAGGACTAAAACAGGACTAAACCAGGACTAAACCAGGACTAAAACAGGACTAAAACAGGACTAAAACAGGGCTAAACCAGGACTAAAACAGGACTAAAACAGGACTAAAACAGGACTAAACCAGGGCTAAAACAGGACTAAACCAGGACTAAAACAGGACTAAAACAGGACTAAACCAGGACTAAAACAGGACTAAACCAGGACTAAAACAGACCCAAACTAGTGGTGTAAAACCAGGATTAAACCAGGACTAAAAGAAGACTAAAGCAGGACTAAAAGAAGAATAAACAGGACTAAAAGAAGACTAAACCAGGACTAAAACAGATTTAATCTAGTGGTACTAAACCAGGACTAAAAGAAGACTAAAACAGGACTAAAAGAAGACTAAAACAGGACTATACCAGAGTTAAAACAAGACTAAACCAGGAATATATCAGGACTAAACTAAACCAGGATCAAAATTGCAAAACCTGAAGTGAACCAAGGCAGAACTACACGAGGGCGACTCAAGTCAGACTAAACCAGGACTAAAACAAGACTAAAGCAGGATTAAACCATTGGTGAACTAACCAAGGAGAGAGTACATCAGGATTAAACTGAGACTAAAACAGGAATAAACTAGGACTAAACTTTAGTTTTAACTTAGACCAAATCAGTCTTAGATAGTTTTTTTGTTGTGTTTTGACCAAGCCATTGTAGTTTGAAGCAGGTCTTTTTGCACTAAACCTGGCCAGAGACTAAAACAAGATTAAAACGATTCACTGTATGTTGAACACATATGGCAGAATTGACAATAAAGCAGGACTAAAACATATCCAAATTAGTGGTGTTAAAGCAAGATTAAAGCAGGACTAATTTAATCTAGTGGTACTAAACCAGGACTAAAAGAAGACTAAAACAGGACTATACCAGGACTAAAAGAAGACTAAAACAGGACTATACCAGGACTAAAAGAAGACTAAACAAGGACTAAAACAGACCCAAACTTGTGGTGTAAAACCAGGACTAAACCAGGACTAAAAAAAGATTAAACCAGGACTAAAACAGATCCAAACTGAGCAGTAAGACCAGGACCAGAGCAGGACTCGTGCAGGGGAGGACCACACATTCTTCTCCAGCGCTCACAGGAGGAGCTGGAGTTGATGTATTGTTGTTTTTATAACGTTATCGCTCCGAACTTTGCACAAGTCTCTGCTCAGAGACAGAACTCGTGTGAATTACAGAACTCGTGTGAATTACAGAACTCGTGTGAATTACAGCTGTGTTGTCCGTCTGCAGATGTTACACCTGCAAAATGAATCACATTTGAATGGAAACAATTAGGAAATCACAAAACATATTTCTGTACCATCATTTCCTCCACAGATGAGGTCCGAAAAGCTGCTAACCCTGTGATTTGGATTCTACCTGTGATTTAGATTTGTGATCTAGAATTGTGATTTAGAATTGTGATTTAGATTTGTGTTTAAGATTTGTGATTTAGATTTGTGTTTAAGATTTGTGATTTAGATTTGTGATTTAGATTTGTGTTTTACATTTGTGTTTTAGATTTGTGTTTTAGATTTGCGATTTAGATTTGTGATTTAGATTTGTGTTTTAGATTTGTGATTTAGATTTGTGATTTAGATTTGTGTTTTACATTTGCGTTTTAGATTTGTGATTTAGATTTGTGTTTTACATTTGCGTTTTAGATTTGTGTTTTAGATTTGTGTTTTAGATTTGTGATTTGGATTCTACCTGTGATTTAGATTTGTGATCTAGAATTGTGATTTAGAATTGTGATTTAGATTTGTGTTTAAGATTTGTGATTTAGATTTGTGTTTAAGATTTGTGATTTAGATTTGTGATTTAGATTTGTGTTTTAGATTTGTGATTTAGATTTGTGATTTAGATTTGTGTTTTAGATTTGTGATTTAGATTTGTGTTTTAGATTTGTGTTTTAGATTTGTGATTTAGATTTGTGATTTAGATTTGTGATTTAGATTTGTGTTTTAGATTTGTGTTTTAGATTTGTGATGTAAATTTGTGTTTTAGATTTGTTACATGCTGAAATGTGATTCTTTACTTTGTCAGTTCAGATTTCAGTCTTTTTGTCGCCCGGATTCTAAAACAGAAATCGGAAAACTGATCACAATCTTGATGCTTCAGAAAAATCGTAATTTGCGGAACTTGGAAAATGTTTTTGTAACGTTCATCTTCTCTGGATCATAAAATGTGCTGGAGTTGTGTTTTTTTCACTCACAGGTTTGAGTAACATTTTAATACTGTCCACATCTCCAGAGCTCCAAACGCTCTGTTCCACCTTGTGATGTCATGAAGTGGTAGTTTTCAAGTGAACGTCTCCTTTAACTTTTAGTTCAGTATCATCCTGATGCTCGTGAAGGTGTGGAGGTGCTCCAGGAGGCTGTGGGTCGATGCTCCAGGAGGTTGTGGGTGCTCCAGGAGGTTGTGGGTGGGTGCTCCAGGAGACCGTGGGTGCTCCAGGAGACTGTGGGTGCTCCTGGAGACTGTGGGTGATCCAGGAGGTTGTGGGTGGGTGCTCCAGGAGACCGTGGGTGCTCCAGGAGACTGTGGGTGCTCCTGGAGACTGTGGGTGATCCAGGAGGTTGTGGGTGGGTGCTCCAGGAGACCGTGGGTGCTCCAGGAGACTGTGGGTGCTCCTGGAGACTGTGGGTGCTCCAGGAGGTTGTGGGTGCTCCAGGAGACTGTGGGTGCTCCAGGAGGTTGTGGGTGCTCCAGGAGACTATGGGTGCTCCTGGAAGTTGTGGGTGCTCCTGGAGGTTGTGGGTGCTTCAGGAGGCTGTGGGTGCTCCTGGAGGTTGTGGGTGCTCCTGGAGGTTGTGGGTGGGTGCTCCTGGAGGTTGTGGGTGCTCCAGGAGACTGTGGGTGCTCCTGGAGACTGTGGGTGATCCAGGAGGTTGTGGGTGGGTGCTCCAGGAGACCGTGGGTGCTCCAGGAGACTGTGGGTGCTCCAGGAGGTTGTGGGTGCTCCAGGAGACTGTGGGTGCTCCAGGAGGTTGTGGGTGCTCCAGGAGACTATGGGTGCTCCTGGAGGTTGTGGGTGGGTGCTCCTGGAGGTTGGGGGTGCTCCAGGAGACTGTGGGTGCTCCTGGAAGTTGTGGGTGCTCCAGGAGGTTGTGGGTGCTCCTGGAGGTTGTGGGTGGGTGCTTCCAGGAGGCTGTGGGTGCTCCAGGAGACTGTGGGTGCTCCTGGAGACTGTGGGTGCTCCAGGAGGTTGTGGGTGCTCCAGGAGACTGTGGGTGCTCCTGGAAGTTGTGGGTGGGAGCTCCTGGAGACTGTGGGTGCTCCTGGAGGTTGTGGGTGCTCCAGGAGGCTGTGGGTGCTCTGACAGGCTTCAGTCTTTTGACAGTTTTCACTGTTTTGAATTAGTGTTGTCGTTCTTTTAGTCGGTCATTAATTATCCGTTTGACGAGTTTTCACAGCTCCATCGTTACTGAAGCGCCAGCTGCCCCCGGGGTGTTTTCTAATCAGAGCTGGAGCAGTCTGAGGCGGAGCAACGTGCCAAAAACATGAGCCAAAAAAATATTTTGAAATGAACAAAATGCAGTTCTGCATTCTTCACATTTTGCTCATCGTGTGCGCGGAGCCCAGTGAACGATTATTGATCATCTGCAGTGACGTCGCGCTGGGGCTGTTGTATAATGCATTTCTATTGGCGGAATGCTCGGCGGTTTCCATGGTGACACAATACACACATTAGCAAACACAGACAAAAACATTTTAAGATTGTTTAAAAACTCAAGAGGAAAAAAAAAACAAAATGGATTTAAAGAGCACATTTTCATTTCCCTGTGGTCGTTCGTTCGTTTACGAGTTTGATCTCCAACAAAAGGTGAAAGTGACGGAAACTGAACTGAACGATTTTAAGAAAAAATTGAATTGCGATTTTTCTGGCAGATATTGCGATTTTGATTTCATCCACGATTTTTTTCAAATTGCTATTGCTATTTATTTTTAATTCTGAGATAACATTTTATACAGACTGAAAATCATGCAAAATGTATTTTTGAATGTCTTCTTTTCAAAATGTGTTTTGACTCCTGATTTTTTTTTTATTTTTTTTTTTATAGTGTACTAAACCAGGTCTAGACCAGATGTAGACCTGGACTAAACCAGGACTAAACCAGATGTAGACCTGGACTAAACCAGGACTAAACCAGGTCTAAACCAGGATTAAACCACGGCGTGCAGCTCTTGGTTTCGTGCGGCTCTTTGCCTGGTTTCGTGCGGCTCTTGCGTTCGTTCATGTCGAGGTTTGATGTGCTCAGACTGCTCCTCCTCCTCAGGACCGTGGACGCCGTCCTGAGGAGGAGGCACGGTTTGGACACGGGTCTTGTGCTTGCAGCCCCGGGTGGGATGTTCGGTCTCGCGCCGGTCATGCTGCACTATCACGGATTTGGGACTAAATCGGGACTAAACTGGGATTAAACCAGGACTAAACTTGGACTAAACCGGCACTAAATCAAGACTAAACCAGGACTAAACTAGGACTAATCTAGGACTAAACCAGGACTAAACTGGGATTAAACCAGGATTAAACTGGGTCTAAACCGGGACTAAACTGAGATTAAACCAGGATTAAAACCAAGACTAAACCAGGACTAAACCGGGATTAAACCAGGACTAAACCAAGAATAAACCAGGACTAAAGCAGGACTCTACCAGGACTAAACTAGAACTAAACCAGGACTGTGTTGGGTATAAGTTCCTCTGTGTCTGTAACTTTTTCTCCATCCATGTTGTTCACCGCTCGACACACACTGAGCTTCCACCGCTCTCACGCCAAAACAGTCCCCCTCTCAAACAATGTCCTGCAGCGCCACGTTCCGCCGCTCTGTGTTCCCCACGTTTTGTACGCCACACTCACCGGGATTGGGATACAGTGGTACCTCACCTTACGAAATTAATTTGTTCCAGAAGTGGTTTCGTAACGTGAAAAATTCGTAAGTTGAGTAGCTATTTCAATGGAAAAAGCCTGATTCATTCCAAGGCCCCGATCCAAGTTTTTTTTTTTATAGTGTAACTTTTTTTATAGTGTGGTCTGGACCTGCTCTGGACCTGCCAGGCGCGGAGCCCCAGACATCCAGGGACCCAGGGGGACACTGCCAGCCCGCCTTAAGAGCTCCCTAAGCGGGCATGGGTCCGGGGATTGTCCCGGTCACCGGCCTGGAGGTCTTGAAGAGGCCGACCTCACGGTTCTATCCAGGCCGCTCTGTGAGCACCTTATGCGGGCAGGTCTGGAGCGGGTCTGGACCGCCGCGGCTCTTGCGTGTGAGCGGCGACTCGCCTCGGCTGTGGCTCGAGGCGAGGCCAGGGGGTGGACGCGCGCACGGCGCTTTGGTCCACCTGGTCTAGTCCTGGTCTAGTCCTGGTTTAGTCCAGACCACTGCGGCTCCTCCTGGTTTAGTCCAGGTTTAGTCCTGGTTTAGTCTAGACCACCGCGGCTCCTCTAGACCTCCTCTAGACCTGGTCAGGTCTAGAGGAGGTCTAGACCACCGCGGCTCTTGCATGAGGAAATAGACCGCGCGCAGCACTTTAATCCACCTGGTCTAGTCCTGGTTTGGTCCTGGTTTGGTCCAGGTTTAGTCCTGGTCCAGTCCAGGTTTAGACCTTGGTCTGGACCTGCTGGCAGCTCCGCGCCGGGTCATGCTGCGCTATCACACATGTCAGAGCGCAGTCTTCTTCCCCCTCCCGCTTCCCCCCACACTTCACTATTGATACGTTTTGTTGGGAATCTGTGGGGGTTTGAACGGGGGGCAGGTGTGAGAGGGGTTTAAATCCAGTCTGAGAAAAGCTATGTGTGTGGCTGAGCGTGCATTATTTGAATATTTGAGATTTCGCGTTTCGCAACTTGAATTTTCTTTCGTATCTAGAGACCAAAATTTAACGTGAAGGCGTTTCGTAACTTGAAATTTTCGTTTGTTGGGTCATTCGTAAGGTGAGGTACCACTGTATATGAAAAATCCATATCATTAAAAAAACACACCGGTATTCGGCTTGAAACGGTATACCGCCCAACTCTACTCTCCTGGGCCCTATTCTAACCACAACACTTACGTTAGCAGTACGAGGCTCCGCCCACAGACCTACGTCCTCCAAGCTCCACACGACAATTCTCCATAAATAAAAGTAAATAAGTAAGTAAATAATAAATCAAACGAATAAAGTCTAACGTGGTGATCTAAATATGTTCTGTGGTGCGTTTAGTGCCCATAAAAGTGAACCGTCTCGATCTGCCGCGGTTAATCACGTCGGTTTGTGCGTTCGTGGGAAAACGTTGTCATTTGTGGAGTCACGGCTTGAATTTTTGCGTTTCCTAATATCGAGGAACGCGTCTGTTTTGTGTCGTTCTGTCAGCGAGAGGCAGAGGAATGCACATGTTTAACTCTTTTTCAGATGGAGCCTTTTATTCGAGCACGTCAGCGTCACCGGAATATTCTAGAACACAAAGTGTGTTCTCACGCTCCACGGCCCCTGATCACACCGAGGATGAAAAAGTGAATGTGTAAAACGTGTTTAACTCGTGCTGTTTTATCATAATAAGGTTTAGTGGTTTTTAAATGGACTTAACTCTTTTCTTAGTGAATATGTGACCGACACAAGTCCTCCTGTGATATATTAGACCTGGATTAGTCCTGTTATAGACCTGGTTTACTCCTGGTTTAGACCTGGTTTAGTCCTGGTTCAGTCCTGGTTTAGACCTGGTTTAGTCCTAGGTTAGACCTGGTTTAGTCCTGGTTTACTCCTGGTTTAGACCTGGATTAGTCCTGGTTTAGTACTGGTTTAGACCTATTTTAGTCCTGGTTTAGTCCTAGTTTAGACCTGGTTTAGACCTGGATTAGACCAAGTTTAGTCCTAGAGTAAACCTGGTTTAGATCTGGTTTAGTCCTGTTATAGACCTGGTTTAGTCCTAGAGTAAACCTGGTTTAGACCTGGTTTAGTCCTATATTAGACCTGGATTAGTCCTGGTTTAATCCTGGTTTAGTCCTGGGTTAGACCTGGTTTAGTCCTGGTTTAGACCTGGTTTAGACCTGGTTTAGTCCTGGTTTAGTCCTGGGTTAGACCTGGTTTAGACCTGGTTTAGTCCTGGGTTAGACCTGGTTTAGTCCTGGTTTAGACCTGGTTTAGTCCTGGTTTAGATCTGGTTTAGTCCTGGTTTAGACCTGGATTAGTCCTGGTTTAGTCCTGGTTTAGACCTGGTTTAGTCCTGGTTTAGTCCTGGTTTAGACCTGGTTTAGTCCTGGTTTAGACCTGGTTTAGACCTGGTTTAGTCCTGGTTTAGACCTGGTTTAGACCTGGTTTAGTCCTGGGTTAGACCTGGTTTAGTCCTGGTTTAGTCCTGGTTTAGACCTGGTTTAGACCTGGTTTAGTCCTGGTTTAGTCCTGGTTTAGACCTGGTTTAGTCCTGGGTTAGACCTGGTTTAGACCTGGTTTAGTCCTGGTTTAGTCCTGGTTTAGACCTGGTTTAGACCTGGTTTAGACCTGGTTTAGTCCTGGTTTAGACCTGGTTTAGTCCTGGTTTAGACCTGGTTTAGTCCTGGGTTAGACCTGGTCTTCGTGGTACTGGGATCAGTATCAGTAGGGTTAGTATTTAGTAGTTTTAAACGCAGTATTGTGAACACTCTAATAGAAGTACATGTTGTAGTAGTATTCTGTATTCGTAGTATTTGCAGTCACAGTATTTGATCACAGATGGTTTAAAGACACAGAGAAAAGAACCACACCTGCCTCACATCTGCACCGAACCGGCCAAACTCAACCACTCCGCTCTGGCAAGTCCACGGTCAGTCTGCCGCAGGTCCGGGGTCAGGTCCAGGGTCAGTCTGCCGCAGGTCCGGGGTCAGTCTGCCGCAGGTCCAGGGTCAGATCCAGGGTCAGTCTGCCGCAGGTCCGGGGTCAGTCTGCCGCAGGTCCGGGGTCAGTCTGCCGCAGGTCCAGGGTCAGTCTGCCGCAGGTCCAGGGTCAGGTCCAGGGTCAGTTTGCGGAAGGTCCTGCGTCAGTTTGCGGCAGGTCCAGGGTCAGTTTGGGACAGATCCAGGGTCAGTCTGCGGCAGGTCCGGGGTCAGTCTGCCGCAGGTCCAGGGTCAGGTCCGGGGTCAGTCTGCCGCAGGTCCAGGGTCAGTTTGGGACAGATCCAGGGTCAGTCTGCCGCAGGTCCAGGGTCAGTCTGCCGCAGGTCCAGGGCCAGTTTGCGGCAGGTCCGGGGTCAGTCTGCCGCAGGTCCAGGGTCAGTCTGCCGCAGGTCCAGGGTCAGGTTCAGCGTCAGTTTGCGGCAGGTCCTGCGTCAGTTTGTGGCAGGTCCGGGGTCAGTTTGCGGCAGGTCCAGGGTCAGTTTGGGACAGATCCAGGGTCAGTCTGCCGCAGGTCCAGGGTCAGTCTGCGGCAGGTCCAGGGTCAGTCTGCGGCAGGTCCGGGGTCAGTCTGCTGCAGGTCCGAGGTCAGTCTGCCGCAGGTCCGGGGTCAGACTGCGGCAGGTCCAGGGTCAGTCTGCGGCAGGTCCTGTGTCAGTTTGTGGCAGGTCCGGGGTCAGTTTGGGACAGATCCAGGGTCAGTTTGCGGCAGGTCCAGGGTCAGTTTGCAGCAGGTCCAGGGTCAGTTTGGGACAGATCCAGGGTCAGTTTGTGGCAGGTCCAGGTCCGGGGTCAGTTTGCGGCAGGTCCAGGGTCAGTTTGGCAGGTCCAGGGTCAGGTCCGGGGTCAGTTTGCGGCAGGTCCAGGGTCAGGTCCGGGGTCAGTTTGCGGCAGGTCCAGGGTCAGGTCCGGGGTCAGTTTGTGGCAGGTCCAGGTCCGGGGTCAGTTTGTGGCAGGTCCAGGGTCAGGTCCAGAGTCAATTTGGCAGGTCCAGGGTCAGGTCCGGGGTCAGTTTGTGGCAGGTCCAGGTCCGGGGTCAGTTTGTGGCAGGTCCAGGGTCAGGTCCGGGGTCAGTTTGCGGCAGGTCCAGGGTCAGGTCCGGGGTCAGTTTGCGGCAGGTCCAGGGTCAGGTCCGGGGTCAGTTTGCGGCAGGTCCAGGGTCAGGTCCGGGGTCAGTTTGCGGCAGGTCCAGGGTCAGGTCCGGGGTCAGTTTGCGGCAGGTCCAGGGTCAGGTCCGGGGTCAGTTTGTGGCAGGTCCAGGGTCAGGTCCGGGGTCAGTTTGTGGCAGGTCCAGGGTCAGGTCTGGGGTCAGTTTGCGGCAGGTCCAGGGTCAGGTCCGGGGTCAGTTTGCGGCAGGTCCAGGGTCAGGTCCGGGGTCAGTTTGTGGCAGGTCCAGGGTCAGTCTGTGGCAGGTCCAGGGTCAGGTCCAGGGTCAGTTTGCAGCAGGTTCAGGTCCAGGGTCAGTTTGCAGCAGGTTCAGGTCCGGGGTCAGTTTGCGGCAGGTCCGGGGTCAGGTCAGTTTGTGGCAGGTCCAGGGCCAGTTTGCGGCAGGTCCGGGGTCAGTCTGCCGCAGGTCCGGGGTCAGTCTGCCGCAGGTCCAGGGTCAGGTCCAGGGTCAGTTTGCGGAAGGTCCTGCGTCAGTTTGTGGCAGGTCCGGGGTCAGTTTGCGGCAGGTCCAGGGTCAGTTTGGGACAGATCCAGGGTCAGTCTGCGGCAGGTCCGGGGTCAGTCTGCGGCAGGTCCAGGGTCAGTCTGCGGCAGGTCCAGGGTCAGTTTGCGGCAGGTCCTGCGTCAGTTTGTGGCAGGTCCGGGGTCAGTTTGGGACAGATCCAGGGTCAGTTTGCGGCAGGTCCAGGTCCGGGGTCAGTTTGTGGCAGGTCCGGGGTCAGTTTGCGGCAGGTCCAGGGTCAGTTTGCAGCAGGTTCAGGTCCGGGGTCAGTTTGCGGCAGGTCCGGGGTCAGGTCAGTTTGTGGCAGGTCCAGGGTCAGGTCCGGGGTCAGTTTGCGGCAGGTCCAGGGTCAGGTCCGGGGTCAGTTTGCGGCAGGTCCAGGGTCAGGTCCGGGGTCAGTTTGTGGCAGGTCCAGGTCCGGGGTCAGTTTGTGGCAGGTCCAGGGTCAGGTCCAGAGTCAATTTGGCAGGTCCAGGGTCAGGTCCGGGGTCAGTTTGTGGCAGGTCCAGGTCCGGGGTCAGTTTGTGGCAGGTCCAGGGTCAGGTCCGGGGTCAGTTTGCGGCAGGTCCAGGGTCAGGTCCAGAGTCAATTTGGCAGGTCCAGGGTCAGGTCCGGGGTCAGTTTGTGGCAGGTCCAGGTCCGGGGTCAGTTTGCGGCAGGTCCAGGGTCAGGTCCGGGGTCAGTTTGCGGCAGGTCCAGGGTCAGGTCCGGGGTCAGTTTGTGGCAGGTCCAGGGTCAGGTCCGGGGTCAGTTTGTGGCAGGTCCAGGGTCAGGTCCAGAGTCAATTTGGCAGGTCCAGGGTCAGGTCCGGGGTCAGTTTGTGGCAGGTCCAGGGTCAGGTCTGGGGTCAGTTTGTGGCAGGTCCAGGGTCAGTTTGTGGCAGGTCCAGGGTCAGGTCCAGGGTCAGTCTGTGGCAGGTCCAGGGTCAGGTCCGGGGTCAGTTTGGCAGGTCCAGGGTCAGGTCCAGAGTCAGTTTGTGGCAGGTCCGGGGTCAGTTTGTGGCAGGTCCAGGGTCAGGTCCGGGGTCAGTTTGTGGCAGGTCCAGGGTCAGGTCTGGGGTCAGCTCGTCTGCGGTGGCTCAGATCGTGTGTCTGATCTGCAGCTCCGGGTGAAACATTCAGAACAAAACGCACTCCGTATCCCACAAATGAAACTCCTGCACATCACACCAGGTTTGTGAAGTCATGTGTACAGTTTTGTATCATGTTTTTGTGCGTTTATGGAGAATTGTCGTGTGGGAGCTTGTGGGCGGAGCCTCGCACTGCTAACCGTGAGGAGGGTTTGAATAGGGCCCAGGAGAGATCGCTGGATTACTCAAAGATGCGTGGATGAGTCTAAAAAAAACCTCTTGAAACATTTTGTACACTTCTAAAGTATTCCAGTGTTTGTACAAACCACGATTGAGATTTGGACATTTGTCAGTTTGATGTTTCCGGATAAAACAAACACAGAACGTTCCGCTCGGTAACAGGAGCTCCGTTTGAACAGTCGGCGCCTCTGATGTGGTTTCTCTGTTTGACTTGGCAGAGGCCCGGCAGGTGAGGCAGGTGAGGCAGGTGAGGAAGGTGAGGAAAGAGAAGCAGTGAGTCACGGACATACGCTTAAATCCCAGGCATTTGGCCCAGTGTTATCACAGGAACCGGAACTGCCACTTCGGTTCTTTCAGCTCCTTTCACTGACGCACAAAGACTCGGATAAGCTCCAGAAGCGGAACAAAAGTGCAGAGGATAAAGGTTAAAGGAGCAGCGCCTGATTTTTACCGTCTTAAAAACATAAAAACAGAAGTCGTAGCGGATCCAGAACATCCGAATTATTCACCATGACGACTTTAAAACCTTTTTTCTCCACCCTCAGAGACCCGAGCGGAGATTTACGGTGACGATAAAGCTCAACAGCTAGCATGCAAACGCACACTTCTAAGGATGCACGATACACTTTTTTCCCCCACTTTTCGTGTAAAAGTGGGCCGATATTAACGACCGATATTTGTCAGTACAGTAATCCCTCGAATTAACGTTTTCTCACATTTCTCTCTCGTTTAAACACTCAAACCTTCGTAGATTTTCAACAAAATGTAATAATAGTGAAGTGGGGGGGCAGCATGACCGGCGCGAGACCGAGCGTCCCACCCGGGGCTGCGAGCACAAGACCCGTGTCCAAACTGTGCCTCCTCCTCGCGACGGCGTCCACGGTCCTGAGGAGGAGGAGCAGTCCGAGCACATCAAACCTCGACATGAACGAACGCAAGAGCCGCACAAAACCAGGCAAAGAGCCGCACGCCGTGGTTTAGTCCTGGTTTAATCCTGGTTTAGTCCTGGTTTAGACCTGGTTTAGACCTGGTGCTCACTCAGACTCCACGACGTGATGCAGGCACTTTGTGTTACATTTTTTTGTATGAAAAGCGCTTTATAAATAATGTTTGATTGATTGACAGAGCGTTTCATTTTTTATAATCTGGTCTCTGGTCTCTGGTCTGGTCTCTGGTCTCTGGTCTGGTCTCAGGTCTCAGGTCTCTGGTCTCTGGTCTCTGGTCTGGTCTCAGGTCTGGTCTCTGGTCTGGTCTCTGGTCTCTGGTCTGGTCTCTGGTCTCTGGTCTGGTCTCAGGTCTGGTCTCTGGTCTCAGGTCTCTGGTCTCTGGTCTCTGGTCTCTGGTCTCAGGTCAGGTCTCAGGTCTCTGGTCTCAGGTCTCTGGTCTCAGATCTGGTCTCAGGTCTGGTCTCTGGTCTCAGGTCTCTGGTCTCAGGTCAGGTCTCAGGTCTGGTCTCAGGTCAGGTCTCAGATCTGGTCTCAGGTCTGGTCTCGGGTCTCTGGTCTCAGGTCTGGTCTCTGGTCTCTGGTCTCTGGTCTCAGGTCTGGTCTCGGGTCTCTGGTCTCAGGTCTGGTCTCTGGTCTGGTCTCAGGTCTGGTCTCAGGTCAGGTCTCAGATCTGGTCTCAGGTCTGGTCTCTGGTCTGGTCTCAGATCTGGTCTCAGGTCTGGTCTCGGGTCTCTGGTCTCAGGTCTGGTCTCTGGTCTCTGGTCTCTGGTCTCAGGTCTGGTCTCGGGTCTCTGGTCTCAGGTCTGGTCTCTGGTCTGGTCTCAGGTCTGGTCTCAGGTCAGGTCTCAGATCTGGTCTCAGGTCTGGTCTCTGGTCTGGTCTCAGATCTGGTCTCAGGTCTCTGGTCTCTGGTCTCTGGTCTCTGGTCTGGTCTCTGGTCTCAGGTCTCTGGTCTCAAGTCTCTGGTCTCTGGTCTGGTCTCAGGTCTCTGGTCTCTGGTCTGGTCTCTGGTCTCTGGTCTGGTCTCAGGTCTCTGGTCTCTGGTCTGGTCTCTGGTCTCTGGTCTGGTCTCTGGTCTCTGGTCTCTGGTCTCTGGTCTGGTCTCAGGTCTGGTCTCTGGTCTCTGGTCTGGTCTCAGGTCTGGTCTCTGGTCTCAGGTCTCTGGTCTCTGGTCTCTGGTCTCAGGTCTGGTCTCAGGTCTCAGGTCTCTGGTCTCTGGTCTGGTCTCTGGTCTGGTCTCTGGTCTCTGGTCTGGTCTGAGGTCTGGTCTCTGGTCTCTGGTCTCTGGTCTGGTCTCTGGTCTCAGGTCTCTGGTCTGGTCTCTGGTCTGGTCTCTGGTCTCTGGTCTGGTCTCAGGTCTGGTCTCTGGTCTCTGGTCTGGTCTCAGGTCTGGTCTCTGGTCTCAGGTCTCTGGTCTCTGGTCTCTGGTCTCTGGTCTGGTCTCTGGTCTCTGGTCTCAGGTCTCTGGTCTCTGGTCTGGTCTCTGGTCTGGTCTCTGGTCTGGTCTCAGGTCAGGTCTCAGATCTGGTCTCAGGTCTGGTCTCAGGTCTCTGGTCTCTGGTCTGGTCTCTGGTCTGGTCTCAGGTCTCAGGTCTGGTCTCTGGTCTGGTCTCTGGTCTCAGGTCTCAGGTCTGGTCTCAGGTCAGGTCTCAGGTCTGGTCTCTGGTCTCAGGTCTCAGGTCTGGTCTCTGGTCTGGTCTCTGGTCTCAGGTCAGGTCTCAGGTCAGGTCTCAGGTCTGGTCTCTGGTCTGGTCTCTGGTCTCAGGTCTGGTCTCTGGTCTGGTCTCTGGTCTGGTCTCAGGTCTGGTCTCAGGTCTGGTCTCTGGTCTGGTCTCAGGTCTGGTCTCAGGTCTGGTCTCTGGTCTCAGGTCTCTGGTCTCTGGTCTCAGGTCAGGTCTCAGGTCTGGTCTCTGGTCTGGTCTCTGGTCTCAGGTCAGGTCTCAGGTCAGATGTTTGTCCAGGTAAATGTGGCGTGTCATTGGGTAATGTTCTGTGAGGAGGAGCTGAGGTCTCCACGGAAACAGAACATTGGTCTGATGAAAGTCTTTGTTTAGTGTCACTTTAACTCATCAGAGCCGAAGATTTAACCAACGAGACCTCCACTTTTAACGACCGAGACCTCCGCTTTTAACAACCGAGACCTCCGCTTTTAACCAACGAGACCTCCTCTTTTAACCACCGAGACCTCCGCTTTTAACCACCGAGACCTCCTCTTTTAACCACCGAGACCTCCGCTTTTAACCACCGAGACCTCCGCTTTTAACCACCGAGACCTCCACTTTTAACCACCGAGACCTCCCCTTTTAACCACCGAGACCTCCAGTTTTAACCACCGAGACCTCCGCTTTTAACCACCGAGACCTCCCCTTTTAACCACCGAGACCTCCACTTTTAACCACCGAGACCTCCCCTTTTAACCACCGAGACCTCCGCTTTTAACCACCGAGACCTCCGCTTTTAACCACCGAGACCTCCGCTTTTAACCACCGAGACCTCCGCTTTTAACCACCGAGACCTCCGCTTTTAACCACCGAGACCTCCGCTTTTAACCACCGAGACCTCCGCTTTTAACCACCGAGACCTCCGCTTTTAACCAACGAGACCTCCGCTTTTAACCACCGAGACCTCCGCTTTTAACCACCGAGACCTCCGCTTTTAACCACCGAGACCTCCGCTTTTAACCACCGAGACCTCCGCTTTTAACCACCGAGACCTCCGCTTTTAACCACCGAGACCTCCGCTTTTAACCTCCGAGACCTCCGCTTTTAACCACCGAGACCTCCGCTTTTAACCACCGAGACCTCCGCTTTTAACGACCGAGACCTCCGCTTTTAACCACCGAGACCTCCGCTTTTAACCACCGAGACCTCCGCTTTTAACCACCGAGACCTCCGCTTTTAACCACCGAGACCTCCGCTTTTAACCAACGAGACCTCCGCTTTTAACCAACGAGACCTCCGCTTTTAATGACCGAGACCTCCGCTTTTAACCACCGAGACCTCCGCTTTTAACCACCGAGACCTCCGCTTTTAACCACCGAGACCTCCGCTTTTAACCACCGAGACCTCCGCTTTTAACCACCGAGACCTCCGCTTTTAACCAACGAGACCTCCGCTTTTAACCACCGAGACCTCCGCTTTTAACCACCGAGACCTCCGCCTTTAACGACCGAGACCTCCGCTTTTAACCACCGAGACCTCCGCCGAGACCTCCGCCTTTAACGACCGAGACCTCCGCTTTTAACGACCGAGACCTCCACTTTTAACCACCGAGACCTCCGCTTTTAACCACCGAGACCTCCGCTTTTAACCACCGAGACCTCCGCTTTTAACCAACGAGACCTCCGCCGAGACCTCCGCCTTTAACGACCGAGACCTCCGCCGAGACCTCCGCCTTTAACGACCGAGACCTCCGCTTTTAACGACCGAGACCTCCGCCGAGACCTCCGCCTTTAACGACCGAGACCTCCGCTTTTAACCACCGAGACCTCCGCTTTTAATGACCGAGACCTCCCCTTTTAACCACCGAGACCTCCGCTTTTAACCACCGAGACCTCCGCTTTTAACCAACGAGACCTCCGCTTTTAACCACCGAGACCTCCGCTTTTAACCAACGAGACCTCCGCTTTTAACCAACGAGACCTCCGCTTTTAACCAACGAGACCTCCGCTTTTAACGACCGAGACCTCCGCTTTTAACCAACGAGACCTCCGCTTTTAACCAACGAGACCTCCGCTTTTAACCACCGAGACCTCCGCTTTTAACCACCGAGACCTCCGCTTTTAACCACCGAGACCTCCGCTTTTAACCACCGAGACCTCCGCTTTTAACCACCGAGACCTCCGCTTTTAACCACCGAGACCTCCGCTTTTAACCACCGAGACCTCCTCTTTTATCCACCGAGACCTCCGCTTTTAATGACCGAGACCTCCCCTTTTAACCACCGAGACCTCCGCTTTTAACCACCGAGACCTCCGCTTTTAACCACCGAGACCTCCGCTTTTAACCACCGAGACCTCCGCTTTTAATGACCGAGACCTCCGCTTTTAACGACCGAGACTTCCGCTTTTAACGACCGAGACCTCCGCTTTTAACCACCGAGACTTCCGCTTTTAACCACCGAGACCTCCGCTTTTAACCACCGAGACCTCCGCTTTTAACGACCGAGACCTCCGCTTTTAACCACCGAGACCTCCGCTTTTAATGACCGAGACCTCCGCTTTTAACAACCGAGACCTCCGCTTTTAACCAACGAGACCTCCGCTTTTAACCAACGAGACCTCCGCTTTTAACCAACGAGACCTCCGCTTTTAACCAACGAGACCTCCGCTTTTAACCAACGAGACCTCCGCTTTTAACCAACGAGAACTCCGCTTTTAATGACCGAGACCTCCGCTTTTAACGACCGAGACCTCCGCTTTTAACGACCGAGACCTCCGCTTTTAACAACCGAGACCTCTGCTTTTAACAACCGAGACCTCCGCTTTTAACGACCGAGACCTCCGCTTTTAACAACCGAGACCTCCGCTTTTAACCACCGAGACCTCCGCTTTTAACGACCGAGACCTCCGCTTTTAACCACCGAGACCTCCGCTTTTAACGACCGAGACCTCCGCTTTTAACCACCGAGACCTCCGCTTTTAACCACCGAGACCTCCGCTTTTAACCAACGAGACCTCCGCTTTTAACCAACGAGACCTCCGCTTTTAACCAACGAGACCTCCGCTTTTAACAACCGAGACCTCCGCTTTTAACCACCGAGACCTCCGCTTTTAACGACCGAGACCTCCGCTTTTAACAACCGAGACCTCTGCTTTTAACAACCGAGACCTCCGCTTTTAACCAACGAGACCTCCGCTTTTAACCACCGAGACCTCCGCTTTTAACCAACGAGACCTCCGCTTTTAACCACCGAGACCTCCGCTTTTAACCACCGAGACCTCCGCTTTTAACCACCGAGACCTCCGCTTTTAACCACCGAGACCTCCGCTTTTAATGACCGAGACCTCCGCTTTTAACCACCGAGACCTCCACTTTTAACGACCGAGACCTCCGCTTTTAACCACCGAGACCTCCGCTTTTAACCAACGAGACCTCCGCTTTTAACCACCGAGACCTCCGCTTTTAACCACCGAGACCTCCGCTTTTAACCAACGAGACCTCCGCTTTTAACCACCGAGACCTCCGCTTTTAACCAACGAGACCTCCGCTTTTAACCACCGAGACCTCCGCTTTTAACCACCGAGACCTCCGCTTTTAACCACCGAGACCTCCGCTTTTAACAACCGAGACCTCCGCTTTTAACCAACGAGACCTCCGCTTTTAACCAACGAGACCTCCGCTTTTAACCACCGAGACCTCCGCTTTTAACGACCGAGACCTCCGCTTTTAACGACCGAGACCTCCGCTTTTAACCACCGAGACCTCCGCTTTTAACCAACGAGACCTCCGCTTTTAACAACCGAGACCTCCGCTTTTAACCACCGAGACCTCCGCTTTTAACCAACGAGACCTCCGCTACGATGTGGTACGTGCGGTTCGCTTGTATTTATACAGGGACAGAACTTATGCCAAGGTGGAGTTCACAGGTGTTGGTGTTTTGTTGGTGGTTTTAATCTGGACACTTGTTTACACCTGAACCTCTGGAGCAGCAGGAGGAGGAGCCCCTCACCGTCACCGGGGCTGCTGTGGAGAGAGTAAGCAGCACCAAGTTCATGGGTGTGCATATCTCTGAGGACTAGGGCTGCAACGAATAGTCGACAACGTCGACAATAAAATTTTGTCGACATGAAATTTCATTGTCGACTAGTCGTATTATTTAAGTCTCATTTTAATTTGGAACTTAATACTCGTCTGTGTCAAGAATCCGCAGGGCCGACAGCGAACAGTTCAATGTCTTTGTTACACATCTGCTCCTTCACTGTACAGTGTCCAGGTTTACACCATTTCTCGTTCAGAAACAGCGCTAGTCCTCCTCCCTTCTTCTTCCCGCTCTCCTCCGTCCTGTCTGCGCGCAGCAGATGAAAGTTGTCCACAGTGACAGTAGAGTCGGATTTGCGGTGTTAGCCAGTCTCCGTAAAAACAATGACGCTAGCGTCCCTGTACTCCCGCTGAAAGCTAACGAGCGCCGCGAGCTCGTCCATCTTGTTGGCGAGGGCGCGCACATTCCCCGTTACGACGGAGGGGAGGACCGGCCTGCAGCGTCTCTTCTTTTCCCGGAGTTTACGTCCCGCGCGGCATCCATGACGTGGACGGCGTCCACGTCATGGACGCCGTCCACGGCATGTCGTCCGCAGGATCTCGTCAGGGATAACATGCCTGTCTCGGGGGAACACAACAGCGCTGCGCACCGCCATCAGCTGATCCTTTGTGTAGACGAGCGGAGGACGGGGTCCCTTACACATCTTAAGCCGAGACAGGTAAATAATCCACCAAAAGTGCGGAAAAAATGCAGCGTCGAGTGCAGCCCAAGCTTAACGAACAGTGTTGACAAAAATATTACAAAAGTGGGGCAGTTTAAAGGCAAAAAGTTAGGAAAGTTACGGAAAAGTGCGGGAGTGTTGTGACGGGCAGCGAGCTCGCACCAGTCACTGTATCTGCACGTGAGGAATATTCCAATATTAGCACTAGTGCTAAACGGAATGGTGGCCATACGCAATTTGCTCACGAGTCATGGACAATCTTTTTCATTCCGAATGTAGTCTAGTCGTGTTTTGGCAGTATTCCCTTAAAGATCCCATGACATGGTACTTCTTGATGCTTTTATATGGCTCCTTAATGGTTCCCTAATACTGTAAATGAATCCTTCTTCAAAATCAACACTCAGTGCATGAGAGAGATAAGATGAGAAAGAGTCATAAATGTCACTCTGGAACACTCCATTATTGGCGTTGTTGCTTTAATGCAAATGAGGAGGACAGAGATGGCCTATAGTAGGGGGTGGGGGGGTGGCCAAGCTCTCCGCTCTCGCTCTGTGACCCACTTCCGTGTTTTTGCACGGGGGAGAGATTTGAAGCATTCCATTGAAAAATAAACACATTTCCACAGAAAATAAAATTAAACCACTGCTGTTCAAAGGTCCAGAGGCTCAGATAAAGGACTTCCGAGCCTAGAAACACTCGGACGTGCCTCCAGGCAAATAAAAAAACGCATTTCGCATTGCCTAGCGCATTCACAGTCCAAACTCTCTGGGCGTGATTTACAGAGACGCTGAGTACAGACAGACGGGGGTGGAACTGCATTTGCATTTCTTTTTTCGATCTGACGTCAATAAGGTGCCTTGTTCAAAATCGCCCGTTTGAGCTCCGATTTTTTCTAACGCAGAAAAGGATCGCAAATGCTCAGTTTAGACATTTCGCAACTTTTAACCATGGGGGGGGGGCTAAACAGGGTAGGGGAGCTCACATTAACGTTCAAAAACCTCAGAAAGTGAAAATTTCATGCCATGGGACCTTTAAAGGGATATGCCACCCCCAGGTCAAATTTGGGCATCTCCCCACAGTCCAGAGACTAAAATAAGTGGTGGAAAGCGTTTTCCTGCTCACCCAGCCATTGTCCGAGTCTGTCGCCACTGACCGCCGCGGTATCTGGTGCTCCTCCGCCTTAGACTGGAGTCTAACGTCGCCAGAGAAAGATTTCGGCCAAAAGGAATTAATTTGCTCGATGCTTTTCCCAATTACTTTGTGTGTAGTGCGCATTCATATCGAGTGCAAATAAATGTGCAAATCAACACGGAGAGCTTGACTTGGTCATTTTGGGTGGGAACTATTTTTCAGTGCGGAAGAATACAGCCGTATCACGCAGCACGCTGCCAGGGGAATCCCAGTTACGCACCAGGAAGGGAGTTCCCCTGTTGCACAACGTGGTGCGTGATTCAGCTTTATTCTTCCACACTGGAAAATAGTTCCCACCCAAAATGACCAAGTCAAGCTCTCCGTGTTGATTTGCACATTTATTTGCACTCGATATGAATGCGCACTACACAGAAAGTAATTGGGAAACGCATCGAGCAAATTAATTCCTTTTGGCCGAAATCTTTCTCTGGCGACGTTAGACTCCAGTCTAAGGCGGAGGAGCAGCAGATACCGCGGCGGTCAGTGGCGACAGACTCGGACAATGGCTGGGTGAGCAGGAAAACGCTTTCCACCACTTATTTTAGTCTCTGGACTGTGGGGAGATGCCCAAATTAGACCTGGGGGTGGCATATCCCTTTAACAGAACGCTGTTTCACAGAATACTTCAACTTTTTTTTAACAGGATACTGACAATATTCTGCTTTGAAACGGAATGCTTAAAGCACACATGCGTAACTGCGCTCACTAAATACCAACGTTAGTGTCGTGTCCATTATCCTAGTCATATTTTTTTTCATGACTAATCGTCACTGGATCTATAGGTTAGTCGACTACTAAAGTAATCGTTAGTTGCCGCCGTACTGAGGACCTCTCCTGGTCAAAGAACACTGCATCACTGACCAGTAAAGCCCAACAGCGACTCTACTTCCTCCACAAGCTGAAGAGAGCCAGAGCCCCAGCTCCATCATGAGCACCTTCTACAGAGGCACCATAGGTCACATCCTCACCAGCTGCATCACTGTGTGGTATGGCACCTGCACCGTGTCCTGCCCGGTGAGCCCCGCCGGATCTGCCCCGCCCCCTGTCACTCATGACATGAGGCCCCGCCCCCTCTGCCCACACGGATCATTCGTGTCACAAACGTGTTTGTGGCTCAAATATTTGAAATGTTTTTATTTATTTAAACAGGAAAAAGGAAGTCTGAGGTAAAGTCCGACCTGGACCAGAGCACTCTGGACCTGGACCCTGACCTTAATCAAATTAATTAAATTTGTTTGTAATCATCAAGATTTAGAAACATTTCAAAATGATGAAATGTTGGATTATGGATTATTATACTGAGAGTTGAAATCTTTAATTTCAACATTTAAGGGCGTCAGGTGGACAGGAGGGAGCTCCTGTTGGACAGAAGTCCTCATCTGACTCTGATTCAAATCCTAATGGTCCATTTGTGCAAACAAATCCAGATTCTTTGGTCCCATTTCAGACCCGTCCGGACCCGGAGCACCCGCGGGTGTCCTCCCTGTTCTCGGTGTTAAAGGAGAAGCAAGAGCAGAATGCAGCAGGTGGAGTTTCACCAGAGACGTCAGACTCTGAGCACCACCGTGCAGTACTGTGTACTTCTGTGTACTCCTGTGTACTTCTATGTACTCCTGTGCAGTACTGTGTACTTCTGTGTACTCCTGTGTACTTCTATGTACTCCTGTGCAGTACTGTGTACTTCTGTGTACTCCTGTGTACTTCTATGTACTCCTGTGCAGTACTGTGTACTTCTGTGTACTCCTGTGTACTTCTATGTACTCCTGTGCAGTACTGTGTACTTCTGTGTACTCCTGTGTACTTCTATGTACTCCTGTGCAGTACTGTGTACTTCTGTGCGTGAAAAGTCCCTCAGTCGTCCAGGTAGAATCCATGATAAAAGGAGAAGTTCAATTTGTCAACTGGACAAAGTTTGTTTGGTTGAAAACGTTTCGCCGCTCATCCGAGAGGCTTCGTCAGTTCTGGTTCTCCCTCCCTGCAGCTAGATATAAACAGGGTCTAACCAGCACTAGAACCAGAGCTGACGAAGCCTCTCGGATGAGCGGCGAAACGTTTTCAACCAAACAAACTTTGTCCAGTTGACAAATTGAACTTCTCCTTTTATCATGTGTACTTCTATGTACTCCTGTGCAGTACTGTGTACTAGACCTGCGCAATTTATCGATTAAATCGATTAATTCGAATTTACAGTTCAGGACGATGTGTTTTTATGAAGATCGATTTTTTTGTTATTTTTTACATGCGAGTGGAACTAATGCGCCGCCACGTTCTACACGGGTAAGTTAGCGCGGCAGTGAGTGAGCTAAAGACGGAGCTTGTACCAAACAAAGGTGTTTACATCTGTTTTATGGAACTGGTTCGGTTTTCTTGTGTCGGACTTAGAACAAACGAGTGCTCGCTGTAAAGTCTGTTCAAAAGCTGCAGCACCACAAATGTATCCTCGCGCCTAAAGCAGCGGAGTGGGAGAAGTGCAGGTCCCACAGCGCGAGCACAGATCGTAAAAGACATGGTGCCCATATAAACTGTGGAAAAGCCCGGATTCATTAACATGGTGAAAGTTTTGGACCTGAAGTTTGTGCTACCAAGTAGGGCTGGGCGATTAATCGAGATTTGCTATATCTCGAGATGTTTTATGAAATCGAGAAAGATTTTGGCATATCGAAAAACTCGAGATGAATAAGATTTTGCCGCTTATTTTCCTTAACTGTGTTGTGGAGCTGTCCGCCCCGCCTCCTCCTTGCGTTTGTGTTTCACTGCGTCTCGTGTTCCCCCCTCCACTCCCCCTCCCCTCCCCTCCCCCTCCCCTCCCCTCCCCTCCCCTCCCCCTCCCCTCCCCCTCCCCTCCCCGTACCACACCGCGTGTGTTTGTTGATAACTTATCCAACATGGCGGCGCCCACAGAAGCACGAGAGAATTCATACCAAAGAAAAGAACAAACTGCTCCATTATATGGCGGTATTTCGGATTTAAAACGTCCGATGAGGAGCAGAAAGAGGCATTTTGCAGAGAATGCAAGAAACTGGTGCCATCAAAATCATCGAGGGCAAACCCACCACCACTTCTAAGAAGACACAAACAACGCTCCAAACATCTTTACCCCGGTGTCTACCCTATGAAAAAACAAGTGCAAGGTGGGTCAGCATTACGGAGTCCATTGCCTTTCATATCGCAAAAGACATGACGCCCATAGCGGTTGTTGAGCGACCGGGCTTCATACGAACGCTAAAAACGCGCGTGTGCGTGCGTGCGTGTGTGTGTGTTGCCAGTGAGTGAAATATTTGGGTGGGTCGGGTATGTGGCGTTGATTCTAAAGCACACTTGCGTTTTAATGGTTGCAATAAATTAATATAGTATTTCTAGAAAAAAAAAATATGCAGAATAATGTGCTAAGTTAAAGCAAATACACACACAAATATAAAACGTACTACAGTCACAAAACACACGAGAATTCATGGATTGAGGCTCTATTAATCTATATTTAAAAACAATTAATTTAATATGTGCTTTTTCACTTGGCTACGAAATGAGGGATTATTTTTGTCTTTTAAGCACTTCATAAGAACTGTCGACCCTCAGGTTTTATGTTTACAATTAAAATAAGGCAATATACTACTTCCTTGGTTTGGTAATGTTAAAAATGGTGCACAAGCACTTTGTTACTAGTACCTGTCTACCTTTAGGCACTTGGCTGCCTGTTTGCACTTCAATTAAAAAAAAAAAAAAAACTTGCTGAATTTGGCGCGTTTGTTTTTTTCCCCCGCATAGATATCGAGATATATATCGTATATCGAGATATAGCAAAAACATATCGAGATAAATTTTTTTCTCCATATCGCCCAGCCCTACTACCAAGACACAAATATTTTTCTTGTGTTGCCACAGCTGTACACAGACTGCACAAGCTACACACATGAACACAGACAGAGGCTTTTCTGCATCACACGAGGAAAAACTAAAACTAAAACACTCCCCACTCCAGTCCATCTTTCCCACAATCAGGGAAGAATTTAGCTCCAGAAAATGCTTCTTTATAAAAGAAAGATATTTATATAACTGTGATATTTTTTTTTAAAGGGACAGTGTGTAAAATTTTTACCCGTTAATTGAAGATACCCATTCAAAAATACATTGTTTTCCAAGCCTTTTCACTTCCATCATGAAATCAAAGTATTCTTTTGGACTTAGATATAGTCACATAAAAGGGGGATCTTCCCCATGCAGAGGCAGCCATTTTGAATACGAGAGCCGCAGAAGGACATTTGGGCTCCGCCTTCGGCAAGGCTCGTGGTTTTGGGTAAACAACACAAGCATGCTGCCGGATCAGACGTGGTAATGGATCTAACACGTGTTTTGGACTAAATTGTTTTACTGGATTTTATTCGCTGGATCCTTACGGACAGATTGAGAGCAAGTTTATGGTGAAATACAGAGTTTGACCTGTGCAAAGCATTCTAAGGTAAGCTAACCTCGTTTTGTGCTTTTCTGTATAAAAGCCCCATGTGCTCGGGGAGTGATTGTTTTGCAGGGAAATGAATTGCATAGTCAAAAAGAGGAGACTGTAAGGTTTCATTTGATGTGTAGATTGTCATGGTACATGATCGGGAATGTGTGTTTTCATGAGAAAAGAACAAAAAAAAAACAGTGAACGGGACCGCGTTTTATTTATACCGTAGTTGTCGGCGAGGGCTCGCACAGCGCCGGGTGCGCTTCACACGTTCGTGCGCGGGTACGCGAGCTGTCCGTGTTACGGTGCGCCCGGGTGACCCTCGAGGTCTGCCGTGGCCAAAAGAGGAAGTGCAATAGCACCATCCACCTATGCACCACGAATCCTACACACTGGGGCTTTAAAACAATAACAGTTTAATTGATGCAGGTGTAATGTATTTGTTTTATAAAAGAGCGTTTCATTATTTTGAGCCTTTTGTCTGTCATCTGTTATGTTTTTGAGTAGGGCAGAGAAAAAATTGATTAAAATCTGATTATTTTTTTTGATCTGAGATTTTATTTTTAGACCATATCGCCCAGCTCTACTGTGTACTCCTGTGCAGTACTGTGTACTTCTGTGTACTTCTGTGTACTCCTGTGTACTCCTGTGTACTCCTGTGTACTTCTGTGTACTCCTGTGTACTCCTGTGTACTCCTGTGTACTCCTGTGTACTCCTGTGTACTCCTGTGTACTCCTGTGTACTCCTGTGTACTTCTGTGTACTCCTGTGTACTTCTGTGTACTCCTGTGTACTCCTGTGTACTCCTGTGTACTTCTGTGTACTCCTGTGTACTTCTGTGTACTCCTGTGTACTCCTGTGTACTCCTGTGTACTCCTGTGCAGTACTGTGTACTCCTGTGTACTTCTATGTACTCCTGTGTACTCCTGTGTACTCCTGTGTACTTCTGTGTACTTCTGTGTACTCCTGTGTACTTCTGTGTGTACTTTATAATTTATAACATAAATTATTATTAGACCAAATGAACCTGATCCTGAAGCAGGTTAAAGTTCTCCTCAGGCTGTGGTGGTTCCAGTGTTGGTGCTGTTCACATCAGTCATGTTCCATGGGGCCGGGAACTCGCACACTTCAGTCTGTCAGAGGTCCTGGAACTTCAGTCCTGGAACTTCAGTCCTGGAGCTCAGGTCCTGGAGCTCGGGTCCTGGAGCTCGGGTCCTGGAGCTCGGGTCCTGGAGCTCGGGTCCTGGAGCTCGGGTCCTGGAGCTCGGGTCCTGGAGCTCGGGTCCTGGAGCTCGGGTCCTGGAGCTCGGGTCCTGGAGCTCGGGTCCTGGAGCTCGGGTCCTGGAGCTCGGGTCCCGGAGCTCGGGTCCCGGAGCTCGGGTCCCGGAGCTCGGGTCCCGGAGCTCGGGTCCCGGAGCTCGGGTCCCGGAGCTCGGGTCCTGGAGCTCGGGTCCTGGAGCTCGGGTCCTGGAGCTGTACACAAACACATGGATTTTAAACTGAAATTGTGTGATTTTGTGGCACAGAAAGTTCTGAGTGGCCCATGTCTTGTGGTCCGCTTTGGTCCCACAAGTGTTTGGCTGTAGGTTCTGGTCCAGGGTTTGAGGTTCTGGTCCAGGGTTTGAGGTTCTGGTCCAGGGTTTGAGGTTCTGGTTGGGGTGAGGGCCTGGGTGAGGTGTTAGATCAGATCTGTGGAGCGGAGAGCCCTGCTGAGTGAATGTGTCATGTGAACTGTGAAGGTGCTTAAGCTCCATCATCACAACCTCCACCACCACCACACCTGCACCTGTCACAAACACAAGCACTGTACTCACCGAACCAGGACTAAACCAGGACTAAACCAGGACTAAACCAGGACTGAACCAGGACTGAACCAGGACTGAACCAGGACTGAACCAGGACTAAACCAGGACTAAACCAGGACTAAACCAGGACTGAACCAGGACTAAACCAGGACTAAACCAGGACTGAACCAGGACTAAACCAGGACTGAACCAGGACTAAACCAGGACTAAACCAGGACTGAACCAGGACTGAACCAGGACTAAACCAGGACTAAACCAGGACTGAACCAGGACTGAACCAGGACTAAACCAGGACTAAACCAGGACTGAACCAGGACTGAACCAGGACTAAACCAAGGACTGAACCAGGACTAAACCAGGACTAAACCAGGACTAAACCAGGACTGAACCAGGACTAAACCAGGACTAAACCAGGACTAAACCAGGACTAAACCAGGACTGAACCAGGACTGAACCAGGACTGAACCAGGACTAAACCAGGACTGAACCAGGACTGAACCAGGACTAAACCAGGACTAAACCAGGACTGAACCAGGACTGAACCAGGACTAAACCAGGACTGAACCAGGACTGAACCAGGGCTAAACCAGGACTAAACCAGGACTGAACCAGGACTAAACCAGGACTGAACCAGGACTGAACCAGGACTAAACCGGGACTGAACCGGGACTAAACCAGGACTGAACCAGGACTAAACCGGGACTAAACTGGGACTGAACCGGGACTGAACCAGGACTAAACCAGGACTGAACCAGGACTAAACCAAGGACTGAACCAGGACTAAACCAGGATTTACACTCGATTCTGTGGCCCTGACGCTTCTGAGGTCACATCCCCTTCTGATGTGAGGCACTCTCATCAGAGTCCTGGTTTAGTCCTGGTTCAGTTCTGCATCAGTCCTGGTTTAGTCTTGGTTTAGTCCTGGTTTAGTCCTTGGTTTAGTCCTGGTTTAATCCTGGTTTAGTCCTGGTTTAGTTCTAGTTCAGTCCTGGTTTATTTTTCTTTTATTCCCTAACCTCTACATATGTCACCAACTACTAAGTCAAATTATAAACTAAATTTAAAAACCAGGCAAGATTTTCAGTAAAGTCTTAAAATCACCGTGTTTTAGTGAAAGTCAAACCCGTCCTCACACCGGCCTGGTTCTGGGGGTTCTGGGGGTTCTCGGAGTTCTCGGGGTTCTCGGGGTTCTGGGGGTTCTCGGAGTTCTCGGGGTTCTGGGGGTTCTGGGGGTTCTCGGGGTTCTGGGGGTTCTCGGAGTTCTCGGGGTTCTGGGGGTTCTGGGGGTTCTCAGGGTTCTTGGCGTCAGACTCTGGAGTTCTGTTCGTTTCACACGGGTCGGTGTTATTTTAGACTCCGCATAGCACAGCGCCCTCTGCTGGCAACATCCTGCAAAACACACATTTAACACCACGAACCGACGCGATAACCGTGTTCCCTCGAGAGTTCGAACCGTGCAGGTCTGAGGCATTTCTGTGAGGGCCTTTCTGTGTGGAGTTTGCATGTTCTCCCTGTGTCTGTGGGCTTCCTCTGGGTTCTCCTCACAAAACATACAAGACTGTCTATGTTTTTGGTTTTGGTTTTTTACATTTGCATCAGTAACAAAGGGTCCCATTGCTGACTGAACCAGGACATAAAACCAGGACTAAACCAGGACTAAACCAAGGACTAAACCAAGGACTAATTCAGGACTAATCCAGGACTAAACCAGGTCTGAAATGAGACTGAACCAGGACTAAACCAGGACTAAAACCAGGGCTAAAACCAGGACTTGGTTTAGCCCAGGTTTGGTGCTCGTTTACTCATGGTTTAGACCTGGTTTAGACCTGGTTTAGACCTGGTTTAGTCCTCTTTCAGCCCTGAGTTCGCATGTTCTCCCTGGGCTGCGAGCACGAGACCCATGCCAAAACTGTGCCTCCTCCTCGGGACCGAGTCCACGGTCCTGAGGAGGAGGAGCAGTCCGAGCACATCAAACCTCGACATGAACCAACGCAAGAGCCGCACGAAACCAGGCAAAGAGCCGCACGCCGTGGTTTAATCCTGGTTTAGACCTGGTCTAGTCCTGGTTTAGACCTTGTTTAGACCTGGTCTAGTCCCGGTCTGGTCCTGCCCCCTGCGTCCCCCATCTACAACATCAATCGGCAAAGGTCCCTTAGCCAATCAGGATGCAGAACACAATGTTACACTATAAAAAAAATTGAAATTGGAAAAAAAAAAAAAATCACGTTTGAAATAAATAATCACGTCTTGAAAATAAAAGAACACATTCAAAAATTCATTTTGCATGATTTTCAGTCTGTATAAAATGTTATCTCAGAATTAAAATGTTCACATGGGGGCATCCCTAGTTTCTGTTAGTTCTGTTTGCAGTGGGAGTGTGGTTCCCACAAGCACAGAGGGTGAGGAGAAAGAACCTGTGCAGGAAGTCCTCTCTGTGTGTGTGGAGATCCTAAATGGACTTTCAACAAAACCAAGACAGACAAGGACAAGAAACAACAGAGACTCAGAACCCAGGAGAAAGGGCGGAACTATTCCTTACCTGGCCGGCGTTTCTGAAAAACTACAGAGGATTTTCAGACAATATGAAATCCCAGTTTATTTCAAACCCACAAACACTTTAAGACAGAAACTGGTCCACCCAAAGGACACAACTGTAAACTGAGAAACTGTAAACAAGTAGGTGTGGCAGTCTGAGTTTCATTGTATTTAGCGCCCCCTTCAGGCAGATACAGGCAGTGTCCACCAGCGTCTGACCAGAACTGAAGAAGCCGAAGAAACGGATTCCACCAAATAAACTTTAGTCCAGTCGACAAACTGAATTTCTCAGCTCAGAGGCGACACCTTCAGGATGATCAGACAAAAGACGAGGAATAAAAGAGCAGACAAACCCAAAGGTCCGTCATAGGGATGCACCCATGTGAACATTTTAGCCAATACCGATATTTATTTATTTTTGATTCTGAGAAAACATTTTATACAGACTGAAAGTCATGTAAATTAATTTTTGAATGTTTTAACTCCTGATTTTTTTTTTTTTTTTTTCAATTTCAATCTCAATTTTTTTTATAGTATAACACTGTGTTCTGCGTCCTGATTGGCTAAGGGACCTTTGCCGATTGATGTTATAGATGGAGGACGCGGGGACCAGACTGGAACTAAACCAGGACCAGACCGGGACTAGACCAGGACTAAACGTGGACTAAACCAGGTTTAGACCAGGTCTAAACTTGCCTGGTTTACACCAGACCATATCACAGTGAGATATGGTAAAACGGTCACATCTTTATATAGCGCTTTTCCACCTTCAAGGCACCCAAAGCGCTTTACAACAAGGAACCACTCACCCATTCACACACCAGTGTACGCAGACACTGGGGGCGAGGAGGGTTAAGTGTCTTGCCCAAGGACACAACGGCAGCATTCATCTGTGGGAGCTGGAATCGTACCAACCAACCTGTGGGTCAGTGGATCTGACCGCTCAACCACTGATGTTTCTTATGTCAAGAGCGGGATTTGAACCGCCAACCTTTGGATCAGTGGACAAACGCTCTACCAACTGAGCTACTGCCGCCCCAGGCTGTTTCTGGGAGCCCATGGTCTGGGAGCACCTCCTGAATATCTCGTAGTGGAGGTGTGGTTTACGATCGCCAACGGACGTTTATTGGGCGTTACAAATGTCTATCATTTGGCGTATACGTAGCCCAGAGCCAATCATGTCAGTTGTCAGTTCAAACTACAAGTTTCCGTTTGTCACGTAGTACGCGTCACCGTCCCTCCACCCCTCCCCGCTCTCTGATTGGCTCCCAGAATCAGGAGAGCTCACTTGTCATAGTCGCCAGGCTGTTTCAGATCAGAACGAACGAAAGCAGCCTGGGATTTCCCAGGTTAGGTCTAAACCAGGATTAAACCTCTTTGCCTGGTTCTCTTGCGTTCGTTCATGTCGAGGTTTGATGTCACGCTTCACTATTAATACATTTTGTTGAAAATCTACGAAAGTTTAAGTGTTTAAACGAGAGAGAAATGTGAGAAAACGTTAATTCGAGGGATTACTGTACTGACAAATATCGGTCGTTAATATCGGCCCACTTTTACACATTGGGCCGATACCGATATGTTAAATTTTGGCAATATCGGCCGATACCGATGTTAATTCCGATATATGGTGCATCCCTACACATAATACTCAAATTTCCACCACACTCCCTCAACCCAAAACATCACAGCGGCTCAGATCCTCGAGCCGCGACCGAGACCTGCTCGAGATCGTAAATCTACGGCTGAACCATCTGTAGTTTTAGAGCGAAAATCGCGATCTCAGACAACACGATTTTGGGATGGTTAAAGTCGCTTAAATCGTTAAAGATCATTAAAGTTTTTTGCAGCGCTCCTAACTGACCCAGGTTTTGTTTCGTTTATTTCACACATGTACGCCGCCTGGCCCGCCTCCCCGCCACGCCGCTAAACCCGCCAATCAGAAGCAGCGTGTTGTGCGTGGACAGGTCACGTGTTCTCGACTCCAATCAGTGTCGCTGGTCGTCTGTTTCAGAAATGTCTTCAGTGGGACCAGAAGTGGAGTCAGGAGTTTTGAATGTCGGTCATTTGGCAGTATTTCGGGTTTGAGGCTGCAGACGAACATCAGAAACAGACGCTGCGCGAAACATGTCGCGCTAAAGTCGCCGCATCCAGTGGAAACACGACCGATTTATACCGCCGCGTGAAAGTTCACCACTTGGCGAGAAAGTCCGGAGAAACGTCTAGTAAAAGTGATCAAGCGGTTAGATTATTGCAATGCCTTATACTCAGGTCTCCACAAAACCTTACTTTCCCGTCTTCAGCTAGTCCAGAACTTTCCAGGTTCTCCTTGTGGTCTCTAAGACAAAAAGGAAACTTCAGGGTGATCAGGCTTTTTCAGTGACCGCTCCGGAATGCACTTCCACTGAATGTTAGACAGGCCGACTCACTTCTGTTTTTAAATCTCTTCTTAAAACTCATTTTTTTAGCTTGGCTTTTAACTCAGTGTGAGTAGTTGACTTTTATCATGTTCTGTTTTTGATGTTACTGTGTCTCATGTTTTGTGTTTTAACCTGTGTACACCTAACCTGGAAAATCCCAGGCTGCTTTGGTTCGTTCCGATCTAAAAGATTTGTTGGCCTGTTTATTGGTTCACGTCTCTGTCATTTCTGGGCCTATCCACGTGAAACTAAGAGAAATATTCGTGGATACAGGATATTTTAGCTAATTTTTACACCGCATTTGGCAATTTTTTCATATTTTGACTTGAAAAAATTCTAAACCAGGTCTAAACCAGGTCTAAACCAGGTCTAAAACAGGTCTAGAACAGGTCTAGAACAGGTCTAGAACAGGTCTAAACCAGGTGAAAACCAAACATAAACCAGGTCTAAAACTGGTCTAAACCAGGTCTAAAACAGGTCTAAACCAGGTCTAAAACAGGTCTAAAACAAGTCTAGAACAGGTCTAAAACAGGTCTAGAACAGGTCTAGAACAGGTCTAAAACAGGTCTAAAACAGGTCTAAACCAGGTGAAAACCAAACATAAACCAGGTCTAAAACTGGTCTAAACAGGTCTAAAACAGGTCTAGAACAGGTCTAAAACAGGTCTAGAACAGGTCTAAAACAGGTCTAGAACAGGTCTAAAACAGGTCTAGAACAGGTCTAAAACAGGTCTAAAACAGGTCTAAAACAGGTCTAAACCAGGTGAAAACCAAACATAAACCAGGTCTAAAACTGGTCTAAACCAGGTCTAAAACAGGTCTAGAACAGGTCTAAAACAGGTCTAGAACAGGTCTAAAACAGGTCTAGAACAGGTCTAAAA